>PVKU01007226.1:0-90836 GCA_004027475.1 Anoura caudifer
GGACAATAATGGAACATCTGTTTGCTCTGTAACAATATAAGGTTGGTTAAACATTTTTAAAAATCAACCAATGTAATCTACAATAATAGCAAACCTTAAAAAGAAAAATACGATAATCTCAAATGATGGTACAAAAAGCATCCCATCAATTCCAACATCCATTACTGATTAAAAAAAAAAGTCTCAGCACTCTAGATGAGAGGGTAACTTTCTTAACCTGAAGAAGGGCATTTATGAAAAACCTAGAGCTAACATCATTCCAAATAGCAAAATATTTTCAAGATCAGAAGCAAGTATACTCATCCTCACTGCTTCAATTCAACATTGTTCTAAAAGTTAATGTTGATGCAATATGGCAAGCCAATGGAAAATAAACAAACAAACAAAAAGCCTTTAGATTGGAAAAGAATCAGAAAATACTTTCTTTATTCACAAATGACATGAGTAACTATATCAGTGGTTTTCCAGTAGGGATGATATTGCCACCAAGGAGACATTTGACAACATCTGGAGACATTCTCCATTAACACAACCAGTGGAGTTTTATTGGCATCCATGTGCAGAGGCCACGGATGCTGTTAAACATGCTGGCATGCACAGGACAGCCTCATGCAGAGAGTAAGTACACAGCACATCATGTCAACTGTATTGCTGTGGAGAAATTATTTTCCAGTAGAAAATATAATAATATCTACAAAACAGTTAGTAAAACTGCTGAATTTAGACAGATTTGCAAAATATAAAATCAATATACATGTATCAATTATATTCATATATAAGAGCAATGAACATTTGTAAATTTAAATCTTAAATTATCATATGCCATAGTATCAAAAAATATGAAATATTTATGGATGTATAATGGTTCAAACACTTAGAAACCTCATAGTTTCTTAAAAAGTTAAATACATACATTCTGTATGACCCATATAGATATTTACATCTATATAGATATTTACATCTTTATGGGTCATATAGGTATTATTCTCTTCCTAGATATTAACCCAAGAGAAGTGATAGTATATGTTCCTACTGAAACTTGTGTATGAATGTTCATCATGGTTTCACTATAGTATCTAAAAACTGAACATTAACCAAGTGCTCATCAATTGGTCAATAAACAAATTGTAGGAAATATGCACAATGAAATACTATTCAGCAGGATCATTTGTACCCACATCAAATTTATAAACCTCAAAATACTATAATTATGCTGAGTGTCAGAAGCCAGATCATTGTCACCAACAGCAACATAAAAGTATAAAATATATGATTCAAGTTATATAAAATCCTAGGAAATAAAACCTATTGACAGTGGACCTATGGTTTACGGGGCAAGGACCATGAGGGATGGAAGGAAGAAATTGCCAAAAGGGCATGTGAAAATGTGTTAGATTCTGGGTAGGTTCAATATTTTAAATGTGGTTTCAAAATCCACCGATTTGTAAATGTTAAATATGTGAAAACTATTGTATGCAAATCATACTTCAATAAAGTCGTTACAAATCTAAATAAATGTATATTATCCATCTTTAACTTATTGAAATTTACCTTCAAATATTTTCATACCACTTTATTTTTTACAGATCTATAAAAAAATAAATTCCCATTTTTTCTGTATTTGTGTTATCATTATTGTAAATTTTCCCCAACATTGCAGTAAAACTCAAAATATGTTGTTTATTTTTAATTTAAATTGCCAATTATCTTTTAATGTTCTTGAAAAGAGAAATAAAAATATTTTTATTGACCTACCTATTTAGAAATTCTTACATGTTTTCTTTTATTTTGAATATCTAGATTTCCATTCATTTTATTTTCTAGAATTCCTAACTATAAAACTCAATTTTCTTGTAGGTTAAGGTGCATAAGTTCAGATCATTTTTTTAGGGCATCAGAAAAATGCAATACTGCAAGTGCAGAAGTTTTGAAATATTCACTTTAAGTCATAAGAGTTAAATGACAAATATGTTAATCTGCAGAATCTAGGCAAGAATGACACATTTCACTTCAGGATATGCTTAAAAGCTTATGCAAATGACATAATTTCTTCATTTTTAGTAGCCTGGCCTTTTTAAAAGACATTTAAGACATATAAATATGCACCTAGCATTTCTATTGTGCTTTAAGTTAGCATATTATTCTAAATCGTTCTTAGTCAATGTTTGGAGAAATTTTAACACTTTGGATATATTAATAATTAATAAGAATACTTTTATAAACCTTGAATATGTTTTACAGTATACTTCAAATATTAACAATTTAGTAAGTCTGCTAGGCACTTCAAATAAGCAATATATTATTTATAATATTATGGAATAAATATGAAATAACAAAGCAAAGATTACATTCATATGCAAAAAAAGTTCTTAGTTTGGTTCTTAATTCAGTTAACCTCTCTATACTTGAGTTGGTGATGTCAATTTCTGTAAGTGAACAGCTATTTAGAAAGACTGAAAGCTACTTAAATTCTTGATAGGTTTTATTTTTTAATAGATGGACATTTCTCAAAATAACTGGCAAAATGTAAACATTCTTAATAAGTACTTGACTTAAGCAGTAAAATAATATTATTAACAATAGTATTTGAGCCCTCGCTGGTATAGCTTAATGGATTGAGCACTGACCTGCAAACCAAAAAGGGCCGCTGACCAGTCAGGGCACATGCCTGGGTTGCAGGCTGGGTCCCCAGTAGGGGGCATGCAGGAAGCAACCACACATGGATGTTTCTCTCCCTTTCTTTCTATTTCCCTCCTCTTCTGTCTAAAAATAAATAAATAAAATCTTTTTTTAAAAAAGCAATAGTATTTGAGTACTTACTATTTTAAACAATGTACAAAGAATTTATAGTACTTAACTAATTTAATTTTACGACATACCTTCGAGGAAGACACTATTAACAACTTTAAGAAATGGATGAAGAAACTGCGTTGTAAAGAAGTAAATACTATATGATACTAATCTACCAAGTGGGGAAGACATGTTTTGAACATTGGCAAATGAAATGCAAAGTTCACCTTTTTTAAAAATATTTATTTATTTATTTATTTACTTACTTACTTTCTTATTTGATTTTAGAGAATCAAACCAATGGAAAAGAGAAAAAGAGAGAGAGGAAAACTGATGTGAGCATCACCCATCAGCTGCCATCCTTACTCGCCCTTACTGGGGACAGAACCAGCAACCCAGGCCTGTACCCTGATCAGGAGTTGAACCAGCCAGCGCCCATGTTCTCAGTTAGTATGCTTAATTGTGACTTTGAGAATGAGAACAGCAAACACAATAAATTTACTTCCGTTAAAGTGTAACCTTTGCTGGTCTGCTCTCAGAGTGTCCATACTTCAGTAAGACTCTCCACCTGAGCGCAGTGCCAAGTTCCTGGATGGCAGTGGGGCGCCGCTGCCACTGTTCCAGGGGTGCTTGGGTGTCCCATCCCTAAAGCACCACAGTGACTGTCACGACCATGAAATTAGCTACCTTGGAAATGAAAAGAGCTGAAGAAAACACATCCATCATGTGTCTGTTTTCCTAGGAGCTTAGGACCTTCTGACAATGGCTGTACATTTCAAGGCTATAGCTTGAAATCCCAAGACACTGAACGAGAATGTCAAAATTGACATTGCACATTTTACCCTACGGCAGCATGCCTTTTTATATAGATGGCTTCATCTGTTGCAAAATGTGCTCTAATTTAAATAGCCTCCTCAAAGCCCTTCACATTTAGCCCTTTTTCTTAAATTTGAGACTAAAATAAAGTCCTTTGCTTGTGGTTTCTGTGAAGGATGGTTTTAGAAAAGTAGGATAAAAACAAAGTAAAAGTTCCCTGACCTCCCTCTACCCCAATTAAGAAACTCAACATCGTGACAAATTTATATCACAGATAAAATATTCACTGTGAAAACTTTAATGAACTGGCATGGAAGATAGTTTTAAGAAGTGGAAAAGTTCTGTAACTTACAAGATGATAAATACAAATATTTTTTACATATGTAAGGCATATGAGATCTGTATAGAAGGTTTCCAGCTATGTAATATGAAAAATAGAGACATTTATTGAAGAAGATACAAGAAACATTGTACACAGGACAATGACACCTTAGTCCCCTTCCAAGTAGGCACCTTGGGACCTCACACAGTTGTCCCAATTGCCATTAGGTACCCCATCATATTTTCTTGAATTTCATCAATACTCTGAAATCCATCCAATACTGGATGGATTATGCTAAATAAAGTAAGTCAGACACAGAATTTATTTATAACTGAAAATTTGTATTCTTTGACCAACCTCTTCCATTTTCCCCACAACTCAGGCCTTGGCAACTATTATTGTAATCTTTGTTTTTATAAATTTGACATTTTCAGATTCCACATATAAGTTATAATGTATAATATTTGTCTTTCTCTGTCTGATTTATTTCACCAAGTGTAATGCCCTTAAAGTCCATCCATGTTGTTGCAAATAATATAATTTCCTTCTTTTTTATGAATGATTAATGTTCCACTGTATATATCACATTTTCTTTATCCATTCCTCTATCGGTAAATGCTTAGGTTGTTTTCATGTCTTGGTTATTGTGAATAATATTGCTGCACTAAATATGGGAGTCTAGCTATCTTTTGAGGTAGTAATTTTATCTCCTTTGGTTATATACCTAGAAGTGGGATTGCTGGATCTTGTGGTAGTTTATTTTTCAATTTTTGAGGAACCTCTATATTGTTTTCCATAGTAGATGAACCAATCTACTTTCCCATAAACAATATACCAGGGGTATTTTTTCCACTTTCTCATTAACAATTTTATCTCTTGTATTTTTAACAATAGCCATTCTAACAGGTTTGAAATGTTATTTCATTGATTTTGAGCCTTTTTTATGTACCTGTTTGCCAATTGACTGTCTTCTTTGAAAAAAAAATGACTTCAAATACTCTTTATATTTTAGATGTTAACTCTTCATCAGATATATGGTTTGTAAATATCATTTCCTATTCCATAGGTTACATTTTCATTTTGTTGATGGTTTCCTATGCTGTGGAGAAGCTTTTATGCACGATGCATTTCCACTTACTTATTTTTGCTTTGTTGCTTTTTAATCAGGTTGTTTTGAATATTTTTGAATGTCATATATATATAAATTTTATGTGTTTAGAACTTTATAATACTATCACATTTAATATGATACAATTTTGTTAAAAGATATATCATAATTGGCAATGTAGAAGATTATACACTGCCCACATGCATTGCCCAGGTTATTATAGTTGGAAAGATAGTTACAGGAGTAGACTCCACCCAGCCTTTCCAGTTAACTCCACTTCACTTCCCATAGGAAGTCATGGTGCTACATGAATATGTCTTGTGATTTTTTTAATATATAATCTCTAATCAACTGCCTTATCCTAGAGCTATGAAGCTATTTAATCTCAAATTACTAACACTTATTGAAATGCAAATATATTTTACTCTTATTTTTAATATTAACTTTGTAATTTGAACTGAAATCAATGTGTGAATTAAAGTAATATTTTGTAGCATGTACATATTACTTAAACTTTAAAATGTGTTAACCAAGTAACTTTACTTCTAGTAAAGACTTTGGAAATGAGCTATACGATTAAGAATTTCTGTCCATAGATGTATAATATAATGTTATTTACATTGACAAACAGTGGGGAACATCTGTATAGCAAATACTAGGAGACTAAACAAATTATTCAAAAGATTAGTATTATGTATCCTTTATGAGTTTCTACTAAATCACAGGCCCAGGAAAATATTTATGGTGTATGTTACTAAATTAAAGCATAGGTTGGAATATATTAATTATGATTTAAACTTGTCTAAAAGAGACAAAGGCGAAGGAGGAAGAGAGAGGAAGCTGTGAAGAGTTGAGAAAACCTTTAAAATGTATCCTAAGTGCTTTGATATATTTGTTTTGTTTTATTCCTTTTTTGTTGCGTTAATACCTTAATTTCAGTTTTGGGTTCTTCATTATAGTTTATTGAAACACAACTGTTTTTAAACAACAATTTCAGCAACATCATGTTTTTAAGAAATCATTTTCATCTTGATTAGTAATACAAAATTTATATTCTTTTCAAAGACCAACTTAAGGAAAATCTCCACTTTGATACATTCTCTAACTACTCATCCTTATGGATACATTCCTTCATTAAATGTTCAAGGATATCAATCATCGCTATTATCGTGTAATGATTGACTCTATAATATTATCTATACTCTACATTCACCTTGTAATCTGCCTAACACTGCCAATTCTTAGGGCTGAAAAGCAGGAATAAGTGCATACTTCAGTAATGAGGTAGTGAAGTCCTAATGAATGAAGAAATGGGTTATTATTCCAGAAAATGGGTTTTCTCATTGATTACTTGTTTTCTTTCCTCTTTATTCTGGTTGATTAACCACCACACTATTCTCCCATAATCATATATTAATGTCCCCTGTACAATTTTCCTTATCATTTTTCTATATGATTATATGCAACAACAAAAAGAAGAAAACCTGCAATCTCATTTAATGAAAATATTTTATTTACAAATAGAGTGGCAAGTAATCCCTAGAAACAGGGCAATGAGCCACAGCTTGATTTTTTATTTTTCTATTTTCTATGATTCCTAATTATTGTTATTTACACTCTGTTATCACATTCACAAAACATTCCTAAAGGTAAAGAAGAGAAAAGAGGGGTGTTATGTTAGTGAATTTGCATTGCCATAAATGATCTGGTGGCTCAATGTGGGTGTTTCATATCTGTAAAAGGAAGCATATTGCATGCGTATGCGTACGTTTTCTCTTTGGTTACTTAAAAATACGGAAGAAATTATACTACTTTCAAATTTATTACTTAATTTTGGTTTTTAATTTGCTTATAATACATTTAATTTCAGTATTTACTTTATATTCATATACTCAGGGTAGGGAGTTTCTTTTCAAAACTCAGCATCAATGTGAAAATAAATTTAAAATATACGGCAATGACTATGTGACTCTTTGATGACTATTTTTTATCAACCCTTTTGTTCTCATTCTCATTATACTTCCTCTATGTATTTAAGGAAATATCCAAACTTATTAGAGCAATTTGGAAGAATGAGTTTATGCAACTTTGACCTCTATTTTATAAATAAATATTTCTGTCATTGCAATAAAATTTCATTAGACACTGTAATAAAAAAGTATGATAAACTTTAATAAGTAGAGGGGAAAAACATTCTCTTCTGCAAAGCTCTGATAAGAATTTGTTTCTATAAGAGACTTTACCCCTTGGTAATTGGAAAATTCTAATCCTTACATATTAAAGACCAAATGTAGTAATATATTAGTCTCATTATATTTCTTTGGGAAAACTGAGAAATTTCACATTACATGTGTGTAATGACAATAAAATGTCACATCCACATTTTATAAATATATTTATCTTTGAACTATTGAAATTTAAATAATTTTAATTAGTGTGTGTTATTTGCTTTAAGATTATCAACACAATGACACATTTTAAATATTATAATGTATATGATATGACATATAAATGCATATAACACAATCATGCTTATTAGCATTAAGCATTAAATAAATGCAAATTAAACACTCTAGGAGATATTATTGCATAACCACTAACCCAAGAGAAAAGTCAAACTTGGCTGTTCGTGATGAGTGTTAGCTAAGATGCATAACAATTGGAACTCCCATACCATACTGGTGGAAATTTGAAATAGAAATGCCACTTTAGGAAATTGTTTGGTAATATCCTAAGTATGTTACCAACTAGTATATTTACCTACCATGTGGCTCAGCCATTTCACTCTTAGGTATTATACCCAAGAGCAATGAAACTCTATGTATATACTAAGACTTGTTCACACATGTTCTTGTTAGTGTTACTTACTACCAAGAGCTCAAAGTAGAAGCAATTTGCATGCCAATTAATAGATAAATGGATGAACAAATTCCTATATATTCTAAAATAGAACACTGCTCCATATAAATAAACAATAATTTATTATTGAACCTCAGAAGTAATTTTGCTGAGTCAAAACAGACAAATCAGAATGATTTGCCCCTTCAGTGACTAGAAGTCTACATGTAGGTAGGCAATTTCAGAACTGAGGGGGTAGCATGGAGGACAGTGGAGGGCAAATAAAAGGGGGTGGCTTAACAGTGGATGAAGGGATGCTTTTAAAGGTGGTGTGAATGCTAATTTTGGTGATATTTTCCATAGTGCATACATATGACAGATGCATCAAGTCGTACAATTTAAATACGCACCAGTTATTGCATCGGTTACACAGCAAAGAGCTGAAAAACAGCAGTGGGCAGGTGGTGTCCATGTGTTTCATGGGGATGTTCTATGGTAATGATGGCAGTTTCTGTTCAGTCATTTAAGAATGAACAAATTACTTTATTGCAAGAAGTGTTCTTTAATCAGTTTTTCAGATATTCGTGTGGTAATTATCAAGTTAAAGTAAAAAATGGGATTTAATTTTGCTACTTTGAAACATTTAAACCTGAAGAAAATGAAAATGAAAAGTACAAAGAAAAGAATGAATTAAGAAATCAAGTTCAAGTTAACCAGTCATAATTAATAAATCACTTGATTAATTCATCCAGTCATTTACTCATTCAGTAAAACCCCAATGTATATCTACTATATGTTCCAACACTTGGTTCTAGGATATAAGACAAAATAAAATAAAATACATACTTGGCATCAAAAAACTCATGTTTTAAAATTATTTCTATACCAGAAATCAGATAAATAGTCACCTCAATTTCCTTCTGGTTTTTTATTGATTGATTTGTTTTATATTAAAAAATTTAATAGGTTAGAAAACTATCTGATGTAATTTTTTTCTAAACAAATAATTTTATACCAATTTTTATGTTATCCAACCCTTTCCCATTGACTTATGATGCTTTCAGCAAATTATATTCACACATCTTACGTAGCAGATTTTCTTGCTATATATTCTGTTCTATTTCCTTGTCCTTTCTGTTGCTTCATCTGCCCGTATTACACCATTTTATTTTTATATAATGTAGTATCTATAACATATGTAATTATATAAATAAAATTGATATGTAGGAGGTAATTTAACCTGAGGCATTACAAAGATGACAAAACCAAAATGTATTAATATGACAACATATAAATACTGATAGTCCTTTTATAAGTTCATTTTCCCTAGGACTTTGAAAACCCTCAGCTTTAGCAAAGTTAAAAAAAAACAACAAACGAGTTTGATTCTTTACCATGCTCCTTTTATTCATGTATTTTAATGATTTAAATTCAAGTTGTTTTCAACTCAACTGGATATATTGTCATTTACAGCTAATACTTGGTTTATAATAGTACATTGGTTTTATCAGTTGATTTTTATAAAGACCTTGTTTGGCAAGATAGAAACCTGCTTTCAGTATTTATTCTGCAATCTTTTGTTTTGAACCTTGATTTTTTTCTATAACAGTCTATGCATTTTTGTTTGCTGCAGACATTAGTGTTTTCATACAGATTTTCATCTTAGCTGTGTCTGAGAACTAGATTACATTTGCTTTCTTTGACTCTTCAAACTGGGACACAGAGCTGAAACTTGAATGAATACCCTGGTATGAAGTGATGTTTTAAGAAGCCAAATCACTAAAAATCAGGAAGAATCAATAATTCAGTAGATTTTAGAAATTCAATTTTTTCACAACAGGTAGTTTATACTTAAACTCTAGGAAGACAAACATTCCAATTAAAAAATGGGCAAAGGATGTGAATAGACACTTCTGCAAGAAGGATATATAGAGGACCCAGAGACATATGAAAGGATGCTTAGCATCACTAGCCATCAGAGAGATGCAAATTAAAACTGCAATGAGATACCACTTCCCACCAGTCAGAATGGCCACCATAAACAAATCAACAAAAAATAAGAGCTGGAGAAGTTGTGGAGAAAAGAGAACCCTAGTACATTGTTGGTGGGAATGCAGATTGGCGCAGTCACTGTATAAAACAGTATGCAATTTCCTCAGAAAACTACAAGTAGAATTGCCTTTTGATCCAGCAATGCCACTGTTGGGATTATACCCTAAGAATATTGAAATAACAATTCAAAGGAAACTATGCACTTCAGTGTTCATAGCAGCACAATTTACAATAGCCAGGTGCTAGAAGCAACTTAAGTGCCCATCAGTAAATGAACGGATCAAAAAACTATGGTACATTTACACAATGGATACTACACAGCAGAAAGAAAGGAATTACTACCTGTCAGGACAACATGAATGGAACTGGCAAGTATTATGCTAAGTGAAATAAGACAGGCAGTGAAAGACAAATACCATATGATCTCACCTATAAGTTGAACCTAATAACAAAACAAACAATCAAGCAAAATAATACCAGAGATATTGATACAAAGAACAAACTGACAATAACCAGAAGGGAGGAGTGAGGATGATAAGGGGTGAAGAAGGGGAAGGGTCATCAAGAAACATGTATAAAGGGCTCATGGACAAAGCCAAAGAGGGGAAGGAGCATGGGTGGGAAGTAGGGGTGAGTGGGGTGGGAGGAAGAGATGAGGGAAAATGGAGACAACTATACTTGAACAATAATAAAAAATATATTTAAAAAACCCACAGATCTCCACAATGTAAGACACTGATCTAAACACTGTGTATTGGACTTCTGGCCAAGATGGAGGTGTAGGTAGACACACTGTGCCTCCTTGCACAACCAAAATAAGGGCAACAATTTAGACACAAAAAACAACCAGTACTGACAGAAAATTGAACTGTATGGAAGTCTGATAACCACAGAATTAAAGTAGACACATTCATCCAGACTGGTAGGAGGGGCGGAGTCTGATGGCCAGGCTGAGAGGGGTCACAGCAAAGCAGTGGCTGGTGGATCCCGGGCGTGGGGTGGCAGTGGCTGGCAGATAGAGCAAGGCTGCAGATTGTGAGGGGCATGGCACACAAAGCAGATGGTGGACCAGGTGGCCCCACATTGGTGCACAGATAAACCAGGTAAAACTGGGGAGAGGGACAGACCACACAACCCAGGGTTGTGGCATGTTGCTGGGGCATGAGGCAATAAAGCTTCAAAACACCAATTGAAAACACCTGTGGTGGTTGAGGTGCCAGGGGAAACTCCCAGGCTCACAGGAGAGTTTGTTGGAAAGACCCACAGGGTCCTAGAATGTACACAAGCCCAACCGCCCAGGAATCAGCACCAGAAGAGCCCAGTTTGCTTGTGGGAAGTGGGGGAAGTGACTGAAATCCAGGCAGAGAGTGGAACAACAACTGCCATTGCTCCCTCTCTGATCCCTCCCCCACATACAGCATCACAACCCAGTCACTGGGTTGCCCTGCCCTGGGGAACACCTAAGACTCTGCCCCTTACTAAATAACAGGTGACTTGAGACCAAAAAAAAAAAAAAAATAGCCCGATGAAAGAACAGAACAAAGCTCCAGAACAAAGAAACAAAGACAACTAAGCAACGAAGAGATAGCCAGCCTATCAGATGCACAGTTCAAAACACTGGTAATCAGGGTGCTCACAGAATTGGTTGAATTTGGTCACAAATTAGATGAAAAAATTGAAGGCTATGTTAAGTGAAATAAGGAAAATGTACAGGGAACCAATAGAGATAAGAAGGAAACTGGAACTCAGATCAATGGAGTGGACCAGTAGGAAGAAAGAAACATCCAATCAGAAAAGAATGAAGAAACAAGACTTCAAAAACATGAGGAAAGGCGTAAGAACCTTCAGGACATCTTTAAAGTTCCAACATCCGAATCACAGGGGTGCTAGAAGGAGAAGAGGAAGAACAACAAATTGAAAACTTATTTGAACAAATAATAAAGGAGAACTTCTCCAATCTGGCAAAGGAAATAGACTTTCAGGAAGTCCAGGGAGCTCAGAGAGTCCCAAAGAAGTTAGGCCCAAGGAGGAACACACCAAGGCACATCATAATTACATTACCCAAGATAAAAATGAAGGAGAGAATCCTAGAAGAAGCAAGAGATAAGGAGATAGTCACCTACAAAGGAGTTCCCATCAGACTGTCAGCTGATTTCTCAAAAGAGACCTCTCAGGCAAGAAGAGACTGGAAAGAAGTATTCCAAGTTATGAAAGACAAAGACCTACATCCAAGGTTGCTCTATCCAGCAAAGCTTTCATTTAGAATGGAAGGGCAGATAAAGTACTTCCCAGATAATGTCAAGTTAAAGGAGTTCATCATCACCAAGCCCTTATTAGGTGAAATATTAAAGAGACTTATCCAAGAAAAAGAAGCTAAAAAACATGTACAGTAAAATGACAGCAAACTCATGACTATTAACAACCACACCTAAAACAAAACAAAAACAAACTAAGCAAACAGCTGAACAGGAACAGAACCACAGAAATGGAGATCACATGGAGGGGTATAAACAGGGAAGTGGGAGGAGGAGAGAGGGGGAAAAGGTATGGAGAATAAGTAGCATAGATGGTAGGTAGAAAATAGACAGGGGGAGGGTAAGAATAATAGGAGAAATGCAGAAGCTAAAGAACTTATAAGTATGACACATGGACATGAACTAAGGGGGGGATGTGGGTGTGGGGGCAGGGTGAAGGGGAGTGAAGGGGTGAAAATGGGACAACTGCAATAACATAATCAATAAAATATATTAAAAATAATAATAAAAATAAAAAATAAACATTGTGTACTGATAAAGTTTACCATCATAATGGTTTTGAAGTGTTTATCTTGATAATTGTGTTCTAATTCTTTTCAGATTGCCATTCAGGTAAGTATCCCATAAATCAAGATATCTCTTCAAGTTTTCCTTTTATTAGTTTCTGCATTGATCCTGAAACCTTGAATTTACAGGGCTTTATTATGGGATTATTTTAAGGATTTCAAGTATAGAGACTGCCACTAATGGCTTGTACACATACAATTATATGTTATGAATATTCAAAGTCTTTGAGAAATTTCCATTCAGTAAATATGGTCATATTAAGCTGTGCCAAATTCTGAGTAATTTCAGATAATTTCCGAGAAATTCTTTCTATAATAATATGCATATTATAATAACATGTCATCATTTAGGAACAACATAATTGTTTCTGTTTTAAATGGCATAAATAATCATGCTGCATTTTGAAAAAATAATTTTCCTGAATTTTTTGTTTTTTTCTGAATATATCTGTATATTCAATTTAAGCTAGCATTTCATATGTAATTATTTTTGTATTTATTAGGGAATTTAGAAGAGCTGATATTGTTTTTCTTCCTCATTAATATAAAATAATATCATAACAATATTAACTACTATTCATTTGGTTAAAGCAAAATCGCATGCAAAAGTTAATGGAAACCTCTTCCAGCTTATTTATCTAGAGTTTTAAGTCTAGGAAATCAGAACTAACTGACCTCTATCTCATCTTAATAAACATTAATAAATTGACTATTTTGCAGAACACGATTTCCTTTTTTTGATAAAGAATATTGGTGGGGCTTGAAATCTGAAAATTCTGTTTCAAACCTCAGAACCCCTAAAAAATAGATTCAATTCAAATGTTCATTTGTTCAGAAATATAACTAAAACAGTCATCCAAAAACTATTATGTAAGTTCCTAGTCAAATTTAAAATTTATTAAATAAAATAATTTTGCTATTAAATCATAACCCCAATAGATATTTCTTAACTCCAAGAGATATAAATGACTGTGATTTTATTTTCCTCCACAGTGATGATAAGTGAACATTTAACTGACCTGGCATTCTTGACAAACTTAGAAAATGTGGCTGACATGCCCCAAGGAAATCTCATTAAAAGTCCATTGACAAAAGGGTAGACAATATACTAAACATTCCTCTGGTAATTGCTCTTATTTTAGATTATCTGGTAACTTATATTTAAATATAGATCTCTACCATGACTTCAATGTTTGCAATTGCATTTTAACAAAGGAATGGTGATACCATTTGACAATGGAGCTCAGTGACAGACATCCATTGACGGCATTTTCCCTGGTCCAATATAAAACTATTATTATATTTCTTGTTATATTTGTATTCAAGGCAATACATTGTTTGCATTTGTTCATTTACTCATTATCTCCTAATAACAGGAAAGGACACTTTTAATAAAAAAATTAATGAAACATTGATCAAAAATTGTAGTAGTATTTATTGTGTTATGTTAAAACAAGCAGTGCATTTTCTTCCAAAAATATGTGACACAGTGTAGAAACATGTTTGTATCACTATAATAAAAATAATAAAGACAGACCTTTTCATATTTAAATAATAATTTGTCTAATTCTAAATATTAGCTAGGTACTATAGGCACTACTGAGAGGATGTTCGTTCTCTCATTTTGAAAACTTAAATTTATAAAAAATACTCTGTAATTCAGGCTTTATAATTATCTTCACTTAAAATAAATAAACTAAGATTTCAATGGACTAATCCTTGACTAAGGAAAGATATAGGCACAATAAATCCTTGCTCTCTTTCAGTTTTGTCTAATTGTTTGATTTTTACTTTTATAAACTGTTGGCTTTATCATTAGTTTGGTATCAATGATTGAAGATACGCCATCTATTAGATAAAATGAGCATAAATCAGAAAAGATGCCCATGCTCTTCAGTGGAGTGAAGCAATTTTACCCAGAATGTTCCCAGGTGCTATTGTTTCATGTCCAATTAGCAGATTAGATTTGCAGTCACATTCACAAACCATTCACCAGTATGGGGTTGTGAGCAACATAGCTCTCTTGGAATAATCAGAATTTACCACTGAAGTTGGGAGTAGGATCATCCTACCATGAGTTACCTAGATGACATTGGAATTCTGTTAGGAAGAAGAAACCAGGGAATTTACATTTAAGTAAACCACTAACAGTGTCTGCTACATATGTCTCTGGGGTAAGAAAAAGGTGACAGAAATGGAGATGTTTGTCCTGAAAATTGTGTGAACATTTGTGTGCTGTATGTGTGCATTTGTTGAAAATGAATATGTTGGCAAAATACAGAATAGAATAGAAATCTGAATAAGACACAAGGTGCTACATAGTATAAACAATAAAAAAAGTTTAAAATGGGACATAAATTATATACGCATATTTCTTTAGCTTTTATTTTATTTTAATTATACTTTATTGATTATGCTATTTACAGTTGTCCCATTTCTCCCCCATCATTTCCCTCCACCCTTCACACCCCCTCCCACCCACATTCTCCCCTTTAGTTCATGTCTAGTCTATGTTTCATAAGTTCTTTAGCTTCTACTTTTCCCACACTATTCTTGCCCTCCCCCTGTCTATTTTCTACCTACCGTCAATGCTACTTATTCTCCATACCTTGTCCCCCTCTCTCCTCTTCCCACTCCCCTGTTGCAAACCCTCCATCTGATCTCTCTCCATTTCTGTGCTCCTGCTTCTGGTCTAGATGTTTGCTTAGTTTGCTTTTGTTTTAGGTGTGGTTGTTAATACCTGTGAGTTTGCTGTCTTTTTACTGTCCTAATTTTTTATCTTCTTTTTCTTAGATTAGTCCCGTTAACATTTCATATAATAAGGGCTTGGTGATGATGAACTCCTTGAACTTGACCTTATCTGAGAAGCTCTTCATCTTCCCTTCCATTCTAAATGACAGCTTTGCTGGATAGAGCAATCTTGGATGTAGGTCCTTGACTTTCATGATTTGGAATACTTCTTTCCAGCCCCTTCTTGCCTGCAAAGTCTCTTTTGAGAAATCCACTGACAGTCTGATGGGAACTCCTTTGTAGGTGACTCTGCCTTTATCCCTTGCTGCTTCTAGAATTCTCTCCTTCGTTCTAATCTTGCCTAATGTAATTATGATGTGCCTTGGTGTGTTCCTCCTTGGGCCTAACTTCTTTGGGACTCTCTGAGCTTCCTGGACTTCCTGGAAGTCTATTTCCTTTGCCAGATTGGGGAAGTTCTCCTTTATTATTTGTTCAAATTAGTTTCTACTTGTTGCTCTTCCTCTTCCCCTTCTGGTGCCCCTGTAATTTGAATGTTGGGAAGTTTAAAGATGTTCTGGAGGTTCCTAAGCCTCTCCTCATTTTTTTGAATTCTTGTTTCTTCCTTCTTTTCTGTTTGGTTGTTTCTTTCTTCCTTCTGGTCCACTCCATTGATTTGAGTCCCAGTTTTCCTCCCATCACTATTGGTTCCCTGAGCATTTTTCTTCATTTCACTTATTGTAGCCTCCATTTGTTCCTCTAATTTGTGACTGAAATCAACCAATTCTGTGAGCTTCCTAATCACCAGTGCTTTGAACTGTGCTTCTGATAAGTTGACCACCTTCTGGTCGCTCAGATGAATTAGCTCCGGGGCCCCCAGTCTTTTCTCCCTTTTGAGCCATCCTTGGTTTTATTTTTATTTATTTATTTATTTATTTATTTATTTATTTATTTATTTATTTAGTCTGTTTGAGGCTGTTAGGTAGCAAGGGCAGAGCCTTAGGTGTTTACCAGGGTGGGGCAGTCCAGTTGCTGGGTTGTGGTGTTGGATGTGGTGGGTCTCCCCAACCAACTCTCCTGTGAGGCTGGGACTCCCGACACCTCAGCCCATACAAATATTTTCAATGGGTGCTTTTAGGCTTCTGTTCCTGGCACTGGGGCCCTGTGTCGTGCAGTCTGTCTTCTGCCCATTTTCGCCTGGTTTATCTGTGTGTGAATGGGTTTCCGCAGTCAGCTGCCTTGTGCGCCCCACTTGGCCTCCTAGTGTTCGGCAACCCAGCCACCTGTGTGCCTAGGGTGACTGCGCCCCTGGCACCACCACCAGCTCCTTATCCCACCGATCCAACTCCTCCGGGCACGGACTCCACCTGCTGCTGACTCTGCCCCTCTTACCGGTCTGGGTGAATCATTGTTATCAGACTCCCGCACAGTCAATTTTCTCTCTGTCCTGGATGGGTTTTCTTTTTTTTTTGGTTCTATATTTTTGTTGTCCTTAATCTTGGTTGTGAGAGGAGGCACAGCTTGTCCAGTTATGCCTCCATCTTGGCCAGAAGTCCTCTATATACACATATTTCAAATTATTTTATGCTTAATTTTATTTGATGAAAAAGGAGAGAATAGTTTTATGATGTTTTAATTTCTGTGTGGACACAAAACTTGACCTTGATGATTCAAGATAAGTTTTATTATTAAACTACTGAGAGTAGCCAAAAATATAGGCATTTTACTATTGTTTATATTATTTATTTAGGCTGCAAAATAATTTTGTAACATTTGTGTAACTTTAGTAATCTTAGTTGGGAAAAGAAGAATAAGTCAAAAGAGAGAAATAGGACTCAATATGCCCTCCTAGCGAAGCCAGTTAGTACCAAAGTAGAATACATATCCATTGCTGGTTCTTCAGATAAACTTAAGTGATAAAAGTTCATAGTGGAGGGCAGCTGAATTAGTTAATATAAGTCAGGTTATAACTCAAATCACAGTGTTGCAGGGAAAGAGGTTTATTTCTTATTCACTGATAATCTGCTATAAATTAGAAGTGTGACACTTAAATATAGTGACTGGTTTCTACACTCTACCCTTCTACCGATACCACCATCTCAGTATTTGGAACTCAGATAATAAGGGGAAAAAAAGGTATAAAATGACCTTTAATTGCCTCAGCTGGATACATATCACTTCAATACACCCCAACAACAAAATAATCTATATGCAGTAAAAGAGAATATATGGGTATTCAACATGTACTAACCGCAACAGCAGCTATCGCTGGGTGGGTAGGTGGGCCCAAGAGGATAAGAAGCAAGGCAGGATGCAAGAGGTAGTATTAGATTTTATAAATGTACCCCAATATCCATGTCTCATTTCTTGAGTGATTATTCTTCCGTACTTAGCTGTATGATTTGTTTCGACCAGTAAAATGATATCAGAAGGGAAATTTCCCTCAAGATCAAGCGAGCACCTTCTTTAACATCCTTTATTCACACCCTGATCACTGAACATGGTCCAGATAGTCTGATTAATCAATACTTCAGGTGACAAGGAAGGTCAACTGAATGACCCTTTGGGCTTTCTTTTTCTGGTTTCAGGTTTTTCATAATTGTCTCAGCCCCCTCACAGACACTCATTTCTTTCATGACTCATATGAATGCTAACTCACATGAAACTCCAGGAGTGATACTTGGAGGGTTACTGGACCCACACTCAAATATCTGATGGAGAAAGTGACACTGAGTGAGCTTTAGACTCCAATTTGTTCCAGCTCCTAGTGAATCTGAAGAGCTCAGAGATTACCAGCAGATTCTAGGCGATACCTGCGGTAGAGAGCTTCAGTTGATCTGAGGACTCACTATGCAAGGACAGGCTGGTCACTTCACATCTGAGGTTCAGTTGCTTCAGCTATCAAATTGAAAAAAAAAATGGTGGTATTTAATTCAAGGATTGTTTTGTTAGACTATATCTGCATTACACTGTTTAAATTCATGTCTCAGTAAAGTTACATATTCTTACATAGAACTAACTATGTTGTCAAGGAAAACAACCACTTAATGAATTTAACATTTAAAATATAGATTGATTAGAAACATCACTAACACATTTTTAAGATCAATATCTTAATTTTTTTAAATATAAGGATTGCAAAAGTGACCTGGATTTCTATAACTGAATGCCACTGTTCTAAACTAATGTAATAATCTCTTTTGAAAATTCCCTTCTTGTTCTCTTTTTTCCTTTTTAAACCTAAGATTTTTATTTATTTATTTATTTTTTTTACCTTCAAATCACCCATATAGAAGGAGGCAAAAGAGCCTAGAGGTTTTTAGGCATGGGTCTGTGTATGTGTGTTGGTGGTCTTAGATGCATAATTTTGTCTGTATTGACCAATCATAGGATGCAATTCATGCTTTGACCAAGTTTAAAAACCCTTTGAAATATCTAGTGACTTGAGGTAAAGGTATCCAATCCCAGTTGTGTCTTCAAAGCTCATTTATACACAGAAAACAAGCTAAAGACCTATTGTTTTTTTAGACCCAGGGTAAAGGAATCACAAGATATATTTTCACAAGGGCAACTAAACCAGTTGAAGTTTATAACACAATAAAATAACAGAAATAACTGTTTCAGGGCAACAAATGGCAGTGATCTCACTGTGTTACCACAGAGGTTTAAAATGTTAGAGGAATTTTGGTGCCTAGGCTATAATTGTTCATGACAAAATACTCAGTGGACACATGAAAACACAAAAAATGGTGCTCTGAGGACCAGCAATGATTCAGAAGACTCTGGAGGTAGTATACCCTTGGTAGTCATTTCCTTTAAATTACGTTTCTTTTGCCACTCAGAAAACAAATTACTCATTTGAAAAGCTGATCACAAATATATTTGTCAGAAATAAAAAATCTCTAGTAAACACACTTTATGAAGACTGCAGTTTTTTAAATTATTTGTTTTAAATTTTAAACATAAATAGAAGATTCTGTTCAAGATTTTTCATAAAATAAATTTAAAACCCAATAGTAATAATTTTTTAAAAAATGAGTCAATTTCAAAAGCAGATTATTCTGATTCTATGTTTCATCCAAAAATGTTTAGTAGTTCTGAAGAATATTCAAATTAGTCTTTATAAAGCAAACTTTCATTACATGTGTTAGTGTAGGTAACTAGTTAAGAAAGGGAGCAAGTAAAGTCAGACAATAAGGCTAATAAACTAGGGAGGTGAATCAGACATAAATCCTGATTTACTAGAAAACTGCAACATTCACAGACTCCATAAGGGATCATGTATCCTTTCCCAAGGGACTTAATGCCCAAGCATCGCTTAACTGGCAGGAAAAATCCCCCTGGGAGACATCTAGCCAGATAGCAGGATTATCAGAGGAAGGGGTGGGAGAAATTCCTTTGCTAGGAGCTTGCACAGTGGAAACCAGATGACACAGCTGGAGTCTGAGGAACAGTAGAAGCCAATATGGTGACACAAAGGGACGGAGTCAAGCATGGGAAAATCTGGGAGAGGGACTGGTTTGGATGAGGACATGGAGATCCAGAAGATCCAGGAAAGGAATTGGCAAGCACTAGGGCCCAGCAAAAGCTGAGGACAACCAAAAAAGTAGGTTGCATAGTTTGAAAGAAACCCTGCTCCTCCTGGAAACCAAGAAAATATATGTAGGATTATCAGGGATCTCAGAGTCATTGCTCCTAGAGTCTGCCTGCCCTCTACATCCCAAGGACATATTATTCCCCTTCATCCCAATAATCCTGTCACTATGCTTAAACTTCTTCCACATGTGTGCCCTTTGAAAGTACTTTCTCAGGACACCTCCAAGAACTCTTTCACCAGCAAAAGTTGCATATGAACCGAATATCTAACAGACACTATATACATATAATATCAGGTAATGGATATATTCTTGGACATATAAAGTGGCATTTCAGAAATCTCAAATTATACTAAAATATCAAATCATATGAAAATCATATTAAAATGCTAAATTTTCCAGTTCATATGAGTCATTTTCTCTTGCATTTTTTTTTTTTTTTTTTTTTTTTTTTTTTTTTTTTTTTTTTTTTTTTTTTTTTTTTGGTCTCAAACTGTGTATATACTAGCTAAGTAATAAGACTCAAATCCTGAGTAGAACTTGTGTTTCATAGAAAGCAGTTCTGGAGCTTCAGTTGAGCTAGAACTGATTAGTATTGAATAAATCAGATGGTATATCCATTCAAACCTTCAGTGTAGTTTTTAAAAAAGTTCATGTATTTCAATAATTATTCATATAAATAGACTGGACAACTCAGATATTTAACAAATTTGTGGAAGCCTTTCTGATTAAAAACAAACAAGCAAAATCACAGAGATATTTATGGCTACAGTTACCAAACTTTCTTTTTTTTTACAGAAAATAGAGACTACAGCCACATTTTTAGAGAAAAGTTGACTTGAGTGCAATTCCTTCCTAAGGTAAACAATATTTACTCATTGTTTAGTTAGTGACTGTAATCTAAGAATTTTAAGTTCCTTAGGAGGCTGACTACAAAGCATGGCTTGTTTTTATGTAACAGACACCATAAAGGCACAGTCAGCACACAGACCCCAATCATGCAGAGTGGCCACGAATGTCCAGAAAATATTCCTGCAAGAAATATTGGCAGGAAAACCAATAGTCTCAGGATATAGACAATTTATTTACAGACATCACAAGCCTAAAGATACAATGTTATAACAAGTACTTTTCTTTCATCTTCTCATCAAGAAATATTGAAGTCTTTATCTTTTAAAGATAGCTGAGATTCAAGTTAGGACTTTTAACTCAAGAATAAATTCTGGCAATACTTTAATTCATTCTCTAGGTATTTCACACACACAATCTGTATGTCTTAATGTAATAATGTTTTCTATTATAGTACCAATCAATACTGTACATAAGGCAGAATAAAATGATATAAACAATGTCTTAAAACTATCTCTTTATTAAACTTCATTTTTGTTGGACTACAACTAAGGTAAATTATTAAGTTCATAAATGTCAATATCCATCAAGATGTTATTAAATTATTATCCAAACTAATGGATTGATACTATTTATACATTGGCATTCTTATTTAATTTTCTAAAGTCATATTTGTGATTTTTCTAATAATACCATTATCACTGCATGTATTTATTATTTAAATAAACATACCAGCTAATTAAAATTCCTTTATATTTTCATGTTCACTCTGTGCAAAGTATATCATATATCATCAAGATACATTGCTAGACTTTACCACTGAGAAAGTAAAATCTATCATTAAACCATATAATGAAAATAACAATTAAAATAAGGAGTTATATAATCAAATAGAGCTAGAGGAATTAAAGTACAAGACTGAAAAAATGAAAGCAAAAGAAAGTGCAAAAAATATGGATTTTTTTCACATGGTCACACATTTTGCAGTAGCAAGCCCGTCTCCTTCGTCAGCTCCACTGAAAAGTGCTGACAGAAACTGGCAAAGCCTTGTAGTCAGGAATCACAGACCGTAGTAGATGGATTGGGGATTTTTAGGGCAAGGGAGATGCTTTCAGTGAAAGCACCTATTTATCAGCCTTTGACAACCCTGAGTCTGCAGGAAACACCAGGGAAGTGGGCAGAGAGCAAATGACAATGAAGCAAGGAATGGAAACTGAAGATTTATCTTCCGATTCTATGGCTAGTTAATTGGCAAAGAGGGAAAATCACTGTAATATTGTTTTAAACGTTGGGTAATTCGTATATTATACACATGTATATTATTCACTCTAATGTATTTAAGTGTATAAAATAATTTCTTATTGAATATCAAATATAACTTCATGTAATTTTTCTTTGATGCAGTGAATTGAATTTCTTAAAGTTATTTGATAACCTTATTGACTTTAATATGAGTCTTATAAAATATTAAAGTCTGTCTAAAATGCTCATATAATTGAAAAATATGTATCAAATATACATGAAGGAAAATAAACATTTGAATCTGTTTAACATTTATTCAAATATTACAGCTGACTGACAATATCTATTGATATAGATTGATTCTAACATATTTTAATAATATAAACCAAGAGGGTTCCAAAATAATGTTAAACATTGATGCCAAGTGCATGATTCTTACTATGAAAATATTGCTTCATATTGACCTATAATGTTAAATAGCAATTGATTTTGAAGATGTCCCATAATTCACAGGTCATGTTTTGTGCATACAGTTAGACTCGCAGGACCTTCAAAGTTTTAAGCGTATTTTGTTCCTAGATATCACATGTTGAAAGTATAGTACCATCAATTTCAAAAAGTCAGATCTATGGCTAAACCTGCATTGAGTATTTTAGTTTTACTGCCGCCACCACAACCATCACCACTCTAGCCACTACCGCCAGTGACTACTGCTGTTAGAACTAATCTGGCCTTCAGTGATGAAATGCGTCACACAAGACTTCAAGGTAGCCCTGGCTGGTGTGGCTCGTGAATTGAGTGCTGGCCTCTAAACCAAAGGGTCACTGGTCCTATTTCCAGTCAGGGTGCATGCCTGGGTTGCAGGCCAGGTCTCCAGTAGGGGGCACCGTGAGGCCACCACATATTGATATTTCCCTCCCTCTCTTTCTCCCTCCTTTCTCCTCTCTGTAAAAATAAAAATGAATAATGTCTTTTAAAAAAGACTTCAAGGTAAATGTTAGTTTTTAGTTAAAACCTTCTTCCTTAACACCTTGAAGATGAGAGAAGCTTTACCATGAGCAGATACAGTTGCCTATAGAGCACAGATAAAGTTAATCCTGACAAATAAGCAGTGTCTGACTTTCTCTTCTTTAATCCAGCTCTTGTCACAGTGCTCAAGGCCCTACCTTGAATTACAGCAAGATATGATTGCAGCTGCACTCCTCATGCCTCAGGAGTTAAGACATATCCAGCTTCCCCACAGATATAATCAGTCCTAGCTCTTTTAGGATCTTTGAGCTTTGCAACAGTGCCTCCTAAAGAGGGGATTGACGGACCAAGTAATCTTCAATAAACCACAGAAGTCCTTCCTTCTTTTTCAGGCCAGTGCCCTAAACATGTGAACATAACAATTACTGTCCTCGCTTCACATCTGCCATCGTTGGATCAGCAAGCCCTTACTCCGGAATACATTTCAAAAACAAAACCAAGAACATGCTCTTCATAAAAGAGAATGTTGCCATAGGAGCCTGTTAAATCGGTTTGCTTCTTTATCTCCACTCCCTGCTAAACAATGCCTCTCTTCTAGAATAACAGCATGTCTAAACTGGGCAGTAAGAGATGAAAGAGCTGGATGTCTGCTAAAACTGGCCTACGTGACCATTAAAATGACTCTTCTATGTTTCAGGCAAAAAAACAAACCAACAAACAAAAAACAAAACCAAAACACTAGTCTCCTTCAAAATGGATAGTTCCCCTATATTTTTCTGTCTTTAATGATGACATTTTTGAAAAATACAAACTATTCATTTTGCAGAAACATCTCTATTTGGGTTTGTCTGATGCTTCTGTTCCAATTGTGTTTTCTTAAATTCTGTATTTATCTATTTGGGATACATTCATCATAGGTCAGATAATATTACTGTATTTCCTTATATTCTGTATTTTTATTGTTGTTTAAGTACAGTTGTCTGTATTCTTAATACTCTGGCATTTGTGGCCTTGTTGCCTGGGGAGAGACTACGCCTCTTGGAGCTAGCCCAGTCTTAGCAAAAGGCTTGTCTGGTAGCAAGCTTTTTATAGGCAAACTAACCAATCCTTAACCCACAGCACCAACCATCTCCTTATCAAATTCACTCACCAAGCCATCATTTCACCTGCCTTCAGCCACCCAGGAGAGGGCTAGGCAAATGATGATTCTGATAGCCATAGTGTGCTCAGGAATTATTCAGAACAGCCAGTCCTAAACCGGTTAATCCGCTTTACCTTGCCTTCCTTATGGAAACACCATTAAAAGTTCTGGCCAAGGCAATCCCCTGGCTCCTCACGGATATACTTTTCTTGCGGCCCTGTAAGGTGTGACATGTCCCTTCTCTCAGGCTGACAGCTGTCCAGAGGCAGTAGCCAGGGTGGATGAGGGTGGAGGGATTGAACAAAAAAACAAAAAGAAAGAGAAAAAAACTCATGGTTACAGACAACAATGTGGTGATTGTCCTGGGAACAAGGGCACAGGGGAGGTGGAGGAGGTACAGAGGGATGAATAGTGACAGAAATTTGACTTGGGATGGTGAACACACAGTACAGTGTTTTGTGGAACTGTGAACCTGAAATTTGCATAATTTTGTTAACTAGTGTCACCCTAGTAAATGTAATCAAAAGGAAAAATAGAACCATGTTGACAAAATTGTGAAGAAATCAACTATTTGCACATGAAGTATTTTTTAAGATACACACATCCATTATTATTCTGCCAATTAGAGGTGATTAGAATGAACAGGATATATATGTATATGTATGTTCTTTCTCTAAGTTGCATCGCTGTGGTTTAAAAGTTTATGACCCTCCAAAATTCATATGTTGACATCCTAATGCCCCATGTGATTATATTAGGAGATGTGTCCCTTGGGAGATAATTAGAATACAAGGGTGGAAACTTTACGGGTGAGATTAGTGCTTAAAAAGAAAAAAGACTTCAGGAAGACTCTAGCCTCTTCCCACGTATGCAGCCCTTGCTAAGAACAAAGAGAGTCCTGCCCAGAGGGCTGATCTTGCTGGTCGGTGCCTTGATTATGGGCTTCACGGACTCTGGAAGTGTGAGGAATAAATTGTGGTTGTTTATAAACTACACGGTCAGTGATGTTTTGTTATAGCAGCCTGAATAGACTAAAACATATGTAAAACCATAATGGACTTGAAAAATAGACCTCAGTAAATCAATAAAATATAGGAATAAGTGATTGGGTGAATTATTAATATGAACATAAATAAAACTGGAAAAAATAAAATAAAATTGGGGAAGACAGTGATACTGAAATCAATGATTAGCGTTGTGGTAGGCAGCCTAAAAAAAAAAAACCGAGTCATAAGAGTCATTGCTTTTCAGTATTTAGGTTCTCGTGTAATTCTTTCCTCTCCGATGTAGGCTAGGCATATTCACACACTTCTAATAAAGTGAAGTTCTGAGACGTCACATCTGAGATTAGATTATAGAGACATTGCACCTTCTGACTTGGGCCTCACTCTAGTTCTCTTACTTGGTTACTCTACAGAAAGTCAGTTGACATGCGCGCTGAATTATGGACAAGCCCATCTCGCAAGCTGCTGACGTGTCTAGCCAAAACCAGGGGTAACCTGAGACCTGCCAAAAGCCCAATGAGTAAGTCTGGGAGCAGATCTTCCACAAGTTAGACTTGGATATGACTGCAGCCAGGAGCAACATCTCGAAGTATCGTGAGAGACCCTGAGCCAATGCCACCCAGGTTCTTGACCTTCAGAAAATGATAGATAAATAGTTGCTGTAGTAAACCTCTAAGTCATAGGGCACTTTCTCTATAGCACCAGTTAACTACAATTCTACAAACACCTTCTTCATTTTTATGTGCAGGTAACTACTTGTTTTTGAGGGTCCCATGACCAGTAAACAAAAGACAATCTCAGTGACATTTAAGTTATAACTTTATCCAGGATTGTGAATATTATTACTTTATTTATTTACATATGCTAGGAGGCTGGTTAAAAAAAAATAGTAAAAATTCCTGAGCAATTATATAACTAAGCATCACTTAAAAACTCAATCCTATAAGGTTCTGATTAAGGTAATCTGAGCTAACATACAAGATTCTGGATATTTTAAAACATTTCACAATAATTATGGTATAGAGTCAGATTTAAATGCAATGCTAAATTAATATTTTATATTATAAATATACATATAATTCATGAACACATTACAATATAATGTAATTACAATATAATGTAATTACTTACTGGAACATAATAATTATAAAGTCCAGTTTAAATTAACATACCAATATGATGGTGTGTCCATTTAGTGTTCAAAATAAAACAAGGACCACAAAAGTGTATTTAGTTAGTTTCAACGTAACATCTAAGTCTGTAGCAAAACATTGCAAGTCTCCCAATCAATAAAGTAATATAAACTGAATACCTGTCAGGTTCTCTGTTTGATCCCATAAAATCCCTTTCTCACCCCAAAATCATTGTGTTAGGTGTTTTATATTAAAGTGGGATTTGAGAAATAAATTTCACTCCAGTTTCTACAGATAAAAAATGGCAGAGGTACGACTTGTACTTGGGATGTCTACCCCCAAATGTGCTGTCTCTTGTAAACTACAGAGTGCGAGCTCAGTAGTGTTAGGTACATGGTTACATTGTACAAGTATCACAAGGCAACTCACATTTCAGTTCTGTTGATTGTGTCTTGAGGCAAAACTTACTACGTAAACTTATTATGGAACAAATTTATATTCACCCGGAGAGCTACTAGAATTCCTCTTCTCAGGAAATCAGGCTGTTTCTTAAGTTCATATTATCTATCATTTTAAAATAAATAAGAGAGGACAAGTGGAAAATGCAATGTTCAAACAAGAATTTAAACATTTCGAATAATCATGACCTGCTCATTTATCCACATAGGTAAGGAGTACACATATAAGAGTAAAATGATATGGAACCAGTGAAATGTTCTCACTCAGATTTCCTGCTATGGAGAGGGAAATTGACAAACAGCCCCCGTTACAGTGTCCTGAATCCACCATCACATTCGTGATGAGCCACACTCCTCACAGGCTGCTTGAGACTAATAACTAAGAGCAGCAGGACATACTAATGCAGGCCTATAAGTACAAGATGTAAGAGCTCTTTGATGGGATCTTTCACTCCAGGACCTAATCTTTTTTAGATTGGTGCTCCAGGCTGAGTACCTGCCTACCCAAACCTTCTTCTCTCCTCCACAGAAGCTCTGAAGGCTTTCCTCACCATCTCTGGCTTCCTCCCTTTTTACTGTGGAAGAGATTTCCTTCAAAAAATATTTTGTCAGTCTAATCCAGCTAGGGTGGCTGCTTCTCAGAAGACCCTCACTAACGCAAGCGATGCCAAGCCATCCCAGTGGAGGGAGGTTTTATAGAAATGCAATAGGTCAGGCATTTGAAAGATACATGGGGAACTACATCAACACAGAGAGTAGAGTTAGCTTGTTTCTGTTATATTGCATCAACACCCTGCTGAAGAACAATAAGAAACCAGCCTTAACACATAGTTAAATAATCCACATAAGCCTCAGATGGGCTCTTTTGTAGTTTACCAAGAAGATATTTTTTGTCTTGTAGTTGAAAAGTGTATGCAACTAATCAGCACACTAAAGATAAGGTCGATTTGCCATTTCAGAGTCATTTAGATGTTTGGCCAAGTTAGGTAACTCTGTTATGGTAAAATGATGGTGGGGTTTGGACAAACCAAGAGCTTCTAAGCATTGAATAAAGAACATTTTCATGGCTGCTCCTGAGAAGGTTTATTTTGTCTTGATGGACAGCTAGTCAGAGCTTGTAGATGTGGCCCACCATTCCCTGACAGGACATAAAACTTCTGCCATGGTGGAAGAAGTAGCAGCTATCTTTCCCCTGTAAGGAAACTGGTGCCACATTGAGGAATTGTCCCCACCCCTTTTTCCTGGTTACCCAGACAAATAAACAGAGCTAAATCCCAACATAAATAATATATACAAAGGGAAAAATATAGACATTAAAGATGTTATAGGAATTAAACAGCCAATATTGAAAGAACCAGAGAAATAATCTTAGTGTTAAACTGTGTGGATGCTTGGTCAAAGGGACCAGAATATGAAACTGGATAAGCAAAAATGTATTTACTTTACATTTTAGGGGGTGCTGGATTTAACAGCCTTGATACTTTAAAGCATTTTTAAAGACTTTATTTATTTATCTTTAGAGGGGAAGGGAAGGAGAGAGAGAAAGGGAGAGAAATATCAATGTATGGTTGCCTCTGGTGCATCCCCTGCTGAGAACTGGCCTGCAACCCAGGCATGTGCCCTGACTGAGAATCGAACCACAATATTTTGGTTCACAGGCCCATGCTCAATCCGCTGAGCTACACCAGCCAGGGTCAGCCTTGCTACTTTAAATGCAGACATTTAAAGACCTTAAATACATGGTGTCCAGATGGTGGGACCTATCGTCTACAAAGGTTCATGGGTCATGGAAAATCTACGGACCTAAACATTTTCAGTTCAGGATCACTGTTCTGCACCATATCCCAGGTGACTTAGGAGTCAGCTTTGTTTGGAGCCAGGAGAGGATTAAGCTCTGAGGCAGATTCAGAGAGTGACACCAGCAACACTGCCACGCAGGCCATGTATTTTGCAGGCCCTATGATGTTCCGGGTTTCAGTGGTAGAAAAAGATGCAATATGGAGCTTAAGGCAAATTCTAGAGGCAAAATGCAAATGCAGACCTCTTGGATTCTGGAAGAAGGCCATTCTACCCACAGAAGAGTATCACACTCTTTGTAAAATAGCTCTTGTGACACTGAGCTCTTCCGAAAGAAATTAAGCCCTGGACCATGGGAGATCAAATATCCTTGCTGCCGAAACTGTTTTAGGTTGGGTTCTGTTAATCTTCTAAATTATAATGTAGTATAAATACAGACACAGGCCATCATATCATGAAAATGGTACACTGATCCCAGCCAGGACCAGAAGGCACAACGTTGCAGAGGCTCAGACAACCCTGTCACCCATCACAGGTTACCTCATCCAGCTCACACCTATAGCTATTTGGGTGGGATGTGGAGGGTGTATGACCAGCTGATGGAAGAATAAATTGACTGAGTCTGGATTACATTTGGTTCCCACAGTACTTGGGTATAAGCTGAAAAAGTCACCAATGATTTTATTATAGCAACATTCAGACTTTAAAAAAAAAAAGAGAGAATGGAGAGAAGAATTCTTCTGAAAGAGAAGGGCTATGAGTAGCTCATTTGGTCATGCACATTGCTTGAAAAGAAAGTGACCCAAAGTGAGAATATGTAGATTAGTTAGTTACCTGGGCTTTTTTGGTCAGGAGTTTGCAAAGAGAAATATGTAAGATCAGTGAAAAGGAGCTCTTGGTAGAAAGGAGCACAGGAATGGATGAATGGCAATGACATGAAATATTAAGATTATTGTATCACACATCAATAACCTCCAGGATGTTCAACAAGGAGAAGCATTGAATAATCAAGTATACAAGTGAGTTAGTCAGTTGGTATCTGTTACTTCACTCAGGAATTGTCTTAAAAAACACATAAAATGAGTGGCCAAAATGGCAGTCACAGAGGCTATGTAGGACGAAGGCGCAGTGGAATAGATTTGCATTTTCCAAAGCCAATTTGGGTACTGCTGCCCATTAATGCCAAACTTTATAGTAAAGAAAGTGACAAAATTGCCCTACGATCTTGGGATATATTAGTTATATCACATTTCTCACCATCCAGAAATGACCAACTTCATGGAATACTAGCGTGATCACTTTCTGAAGGCACCTGCGGAGTTCCATTTCAGAGTATGGAACGTATGGAAAGTATAGGGTGCTATCCTTCCAGATACAGTGTATGCATTAAATTAGATACATTTATTTAATCTAGGGTTCTGTGACCCCAAGAGGGAGGGTACGTGCATTTGGAAATCGATGAGTAAAGCAGGAGCGGTCCTTTTTACCCTCACTCCAAATGACCCACTGGTATTTGGAGGCTTTTTGTCTCTGTAATTTAGGACTCTGGATTTGGACATCCTAGTCCCCGAAGAGGGCTCTCACTTACCTGGAGATTAGCAAAGGTCTTATTGAAGTTCCTGATATAGCTTCCAGTGAAGAACTTTGAACCCTTATGCAGATGGATGAGCAGATAAGCAGTTAACATCTTGATAATACACCTGACTAATCAGCAGGAGATGAGATAGATCCCTTTAAACATTGGGGCAGGAATATATGTGAAATCCAGGTAAACTGCCTGAGCATACTCCTTTGTCCTATTAAAACTTTGAATTTCCATGTGTACCACTTCCAGATTAAGAAGGAAAAAAGGAAAGTTTGAGTCATTTCACCATCAGTTAAGCCACCAAGATTTACAGAGTTGGTAATTAAAGTTGAGGGGAGTTTAAATTATGGTGGAGGAGAGGGAGGATGAGTTAGTTCTACATTCAACCTTGAAATCAACTGGAATGACAGGGTATATAGTGCTTCCCACTCGATTCTCTCATCTGAGTTTCTTCTTAGGAGGAGAGGCCAACAGGAGTCAAGGAAGAGCTGCTCTGCAAACTTGTGTGGAGAAGTAGACCTGTGAGGCACTAGGTATAGACTGTGGCAGGCATAAAATAACATTATTCAGGTCTCCTGTTCATGCAGTGAATCAACTGTTGGTCCCATCTGCTACTTCCTGAATCTTGCAATGCATTTGCACTAGGTTCGGTGTCCCAGTGGCTCTTCCCAGGCTTTGATTGAATGCAGCAAAGATACAAATGTGGGTCCATTTCTGCAAGATGTAGGACTCTTTCAGTGGGTGGCTGCGGCTCAAGGACTCCCCTCTGGCTGGACTGAAAACTTCCTTATAACAACACAATATTCTGAGACTCTTCCTATTCTTCCTGCCTTCCCCCTCTACACAGTGGCTAAACCTGCTCTGAAGTCTGAAATGTCTTCCAGTCTTCCAGCCCATCCTTACTTTCCTTCACAGGTATTTCTCCCAATAAATCTCTTCTATGCCTAATCCTCTCTTGTCATCTTCTTCTCCAGGAATCCAAACTACATAAATGAAAGTCTTACTCTAAAGATATTAAAATGTTCATCCTGTTCTCTCTGTATAGTGCTAGTTATTGGGTGAATATGTTTTTTTTTAAGATTTTATTTATTTAGTTTTAGAGAGACAGGAAGGGAAGGAGAGTGAGAGGGAGAGAAACATCAATTTGTGGTTGCTTCTCGTGCATTCCTTACTGGAGACCTGGACCACAACCCAGGCATGTGCCCTGACTGGGAATTGAACCAGTGACCCTTTGCTTCACAGTCTGGTGTTTAATCCATGGAGCCTCACCAGCCAAGGCTGGGTGAGTACTTTAATTTATCAACAAATAGAAAATACTGTGTTTTGACTTTTTAATGCTTATATTTCCCTTAACATAAACTGGTGTTTTGTTAGGAATAGGTGTATAATGATAAAAAGTAAACGTATCTTTGCCTTTGCCTTGGCTGTATTTCTGAAATTGCTTTCAGTGTACTGATCTTGATTTGCAGTTTAGTTGATCTGAGTGTTATTGATTGTCATCATTTAGTGTCAAAGTACTGAATTAAATATCATGTGTTTGCATTAATCTTAGTGTCATAAGCCTATAATATTTTAAATAAACATAACTTATTTGGCATGATCAGCATATTATCAGAAGAATACATTATTACCCCCAAAATGAGGAAAAATGGTGCTGTATGTGGATATGTATCTGTTAGATTGTAGTGTTATCTTTTAAAACATGGATTGCATTATTCAATTATTCTTTGTATTGTATGTAATAATTTTGTTACTTCAATTGGCTTAAATAAAATTGACAGAACATAAAAAACTGTCAAATGAAAAAGTGGAAAGTCTACAGTGTAATTGCACTCAGTAATATGTACAATTATGGGCTTAAATGCTTCTAGGTGTTACTCTGCCCCCCTTCTCCTTAATTCTTTAAATGTTTGTTTTAATTTTTTCCTCACTGAATACTGTCTTTAATCTCTTGCTGCCAAAATTTTGAGATGTATATTTTAATATGGCACTTAAGGTTTCTGAACAATTAAGTTTCAAAAATCATAGAAATTTATTCTCAGTGTTATATATGAGGCCCCCTCTCCTGGACAAAGAACTCGAAGCTAATGGGACTGTAGTAAAACATGAAAGATTTTTCTAAAACGAGAAAGATTAAAGTAAAAAGTTAGAGTAACGACAGAAGTAGAACCTAGTAGAATTGAATATTCTAAAAAGGAACAGACTACTTATTAAACAAACAAGCAAAAAAAAAGAACAGAAAAAACACTGTCCACTACATTCTGTAATTTATGTCATTATTCCAGAGTTCATGATGTAATAGACAGATATACAAATGTGACCTTTAATATTAATGTGATAAACTAGATTGAGCAAATTCAGTTAAAAGTAACTTAATATAACAGCAAATTTAGGGATGGTTTAATCAGAAAGGATGTTACTCAATACTGATCTGTAAAGACATTTAGTTGAGTATTTTGTCTGAAAGAAGAGCAGAATAATGACATTATGACTCAGGCTCATTAGTCATTCTGTTATAAGTCAGAAATCATTATCTGTGGTAAAATATGTATTGAATATAATTCAAGGTCTTCCATTGAAAAAGATCTAAGCACAGAAATCTCAATTTTAATAACTTAATATCCGACCAGATCGATCACATCTTTTCCTTCTAGTCTGTATCATCTATGTCATATCATTCATCACATAACACTTAAGTTGTTTGTTTACTTATTTGCTACCACTGTGAGTTTCTTCAAAGTGAAGACACTTTTTAATTTACATTTATATCTTGGTATTCTATAAAATGCCTGGTATAGTATGCTGTAAAATTTATTTTTTAGTAAAGAAATACTCCAAATCAGAGACTTATTAGAAGACATTCAGGATTCATCACAAATTCAATATAAAGAGAGGAAAAATAATCTAGCTAAAGGTTTTTAGGTCACAAACAAGATAATTTTACACAGAAGGGCAAAGAGGTAACATACTTACTGGTAGCATTTTTTTACAAAGTACGAGTTCAGATCTACTCAATCCTGAGTTATTGAACTACTTCCCAAAGTTAAAGTCAAGTGTGAGTATGGGTCTAAGGCATACTTAAGCCTGTAGGTGAAAGTCGAGAGGGTGCAACTTAAAAAATGCCATATATAGAAGCGCAGAAACTATTTCTTGTGTGTATCTAGCAGACATGAATTTTCTGTACCATAGTAAATAGATTATACATATTGTGATGATAAAATAATTAAATTATGTTTTCTAAACTATTTAACACATAGTATTTTAGTTATACATATGTTTAAAATATAAAGAAAATCGTAAAATAGCAGGAAGGAAAAAATAGGTAGGCTAGCTCAAGGTTTTATTGCCTATTTTAAAAAATACAAATAAAATTCAATAACAGGTAAAATAAAAACAATGGCAGGTCTTTATATATATATATATATATATATATATATATATATATATATATATATTTAAATTTCCTATACTTTGGCCTTGGCTGGTGTAGTTCAGTGGATTGAGCGCGGGCCTGTGAATCAAGGGATCGCGGTTCGATTCCCAGTCAGGGCACATGCCTGGGTTGCAGGCCAGTTCCCAGCAGGGGAAGCACGAGAGGCAACCATACATTGATATTTCTCTCCCTCTCTCTCTCCTTCCCTTCCCCTCTAAAGATAAATAAATAAAATGTTAAAAAAAATAAAATAAATGTCCTATACTTTGTACTAATAGAGATAATTAGCAGAGTTTTAAAATATATTTAATTACTTAAGTTAAAATGTAACTATCCAAAACAATATGAAAAGCAGAACAATGTAGGAAAGAGGTGAGTTTTTCTCATGAAATATAAAAACAAAATGTATATAAGAAATAGTGGAGTAATACACTGAAGCATAAAGCTATAATTATGTGTTTCACTTTTATAAATGTAGGCATATTTTCATGATAAACAATGACAAGAAAATATTCTAGGGAGATAGCGTTTATTCTCATAACATATTAAAGTCTTAAAGCATCAGGTATTAGTCACTGAATTACTTTTTTCTAGGCAGTAAATGACAGCCCACTTCTCAGGAAGAATTAATTTAGTGTGTTATGTTTTCAGAACACACAAGTTAATGTCAAACAATGAAATAATTGTCACATAGCTAATTTTATTAATATTAGCAATATGGCCATGCTATACCCCATAATAAAAAAAATTCTTCTAGTAAGTCAGTCAATAAAAATAAGTTAAGTATTTGGAAGCTAATTAAGTTGGTGGGTCTACTAAGCATCATTTGACATACTAAAGCTGCTAGATGGCACCATTTAGGTTGCAGAAGCTGACCCAAATGATTCATGTGCTAGTCTGCAATTCAAAATTAATAAGTTTTTTGTGTTCTCTGAAACTTTAACTGTATAGTGGGCCTCACCAGAAACATGCTTTTATAAATATTTAAGGAAAATACATTTTTTGAGTAATTATCTCCACTATCATACTATCGTGACCAGGACTAGGACCGTTCAGCCCTGAATGCTAAGCACAGGCTCCACTGGGTGGCTTCTAATGACACAAAGGAACATTTAGAACTATGCCTATGACAAAACTAGTGGATAGGAAACTTCTGTGTGCCAGAAGTTTCTTTAAGAAAGCTCTTCATGCAATTAGTCTTATTCATTTACCAGTTACAATTTAAAATATCATATAATACTATAATACCTAAAATTAGAAATCCTGTTTATTTAGTCTTCTTCCTTATTTTTCATCATTAAAAAATGATCATTTGGGGTTGGGAGGATGGGGGAAAAGGTGAAGAGATTAAGAAGTACAAATTGGTAGTTATAGAACAGTCACCGGGATAAAAATCAAAACATAGAGAATGTAGTCAATAATATTGTAATAACTATTTATGGTGCCAGATGCATACTAGATTTATCAGGATGACCACTTAGTAAGTTATGTAATTTCTAGTCACTGGGTTATGCACCTGAAACTAATGTACTATTTTATGTCACCTGTAATAAAATAGTAAAATTATAAAAAATGAAAGACTCACAATTTTTTTTGCCATGACCACATCAAGAAGAAAATTTAAAAGAAAAAAATCCAAAGGAAAAAAGAAACTAGACTTAGTAACTTGCTTCTTTAGAGAAATTTATACACACTTGAGTTTTCCTAAGGAATTGCTGGATGTGCTGAAGTCCCTAATATTACTTCCTGCAAAATACAAGCAAATAAAGTAGATTCACACATGCTTTGCTTTTTATTACAATATAGATTTTTGCTCCCTTGGACAACACCTTTTAGTTATTTATGCATTTACATGGGGATGATATCTAAAAGCAAATACATGTGCTGGCACTTTGTGAAACCTATGAAGCCAATTTCATTTTATTTCATCTGTGTCTTTATGATACTGAGGCTTATCTTTCAATATTTCTGAATGATGGAATTAATGATCACAGGTTCAAAAATGCTAAATACAAATGGCAGATATTTTGGTTGATAGCTTGTAATTATTTGTTATGAAAATATTGTGAATGGTGACAATGTAAAATATGAAGTTGACAATGTAATATACAAATTTATAAGATTAAAATGACTTAAATTTCAATAAACATATTAGACAATTTGAAAATGCAGTTAAGATGACAGACTATAGTTTGGAAAATGAGTAGATGATAATATTCTCAAATAATACTATGGGTAAATATACAGAGCATTGATTCAATGAAATCTGAAATATATTTAAAGAATATTTTGAAATATTGTTACAATCAACATTTTCACATCTTCTGAAACTGTAAGACTTATTTGGCCTCTCTCCCACAGATACTTTATTCAGTTATTTCTTCTATGTTTCCAAATTCTGATAATAGAAGCCTTACTTATATCCCAAACCCAAACCTCCTTGCATTACTCAAATGTCATGGCCAATAGTAAATCTCAATGACCAATTGATAATAAAAGGTTACCAACCTGTGTGTAATCCATATTTCCTTCCCTAAAGATACCTGGGTAAAAATGCTGTGTAGTTTAGTCAAATATTCTAAACATGCAAACTGTATCTCTTTTTTTCCCACAGGGGAGATCACAAATGCAATCCCCCACTAGCACAAATTACACAGTTGATTTTCCCACATTTTGGGAAATTGCAGGGGTCAGCACATCCAAAGTGCAACGGATAAGCCTTGCCCTTGGAAAATCACCTTTGTGATCACGGTATCTCCCCCTCCAGGCAGGTATGCAAACTGAATCTCTTGATAGCATTTATTAACAGATGTTTGCTTTAGCAGAACGTTCTTGGAAAGATATACTTGATTTGTCTAGACTGCTTATGGCAAACACACTTGGAACTTATGGATTTGTGTGGTATGGTACTCTGGCACATTTTAGATATGCAATTATCAGTGTGAAAGTATTTGTATTTCCTCATCATACTATTATAAATGTATTGCCTCTGAGCTACATTTTTACTTTTAAACTACTGTGTCAAAATGGATCTGGGTCCTTTCAAATATTTGCTTTTCCTGTGCCAGTTGGCACCAAGTTTTGCCAGTAGAGAACACTGCCAGAGAGTCTTGTCTTCTATATTTGGTGCACTAGCTTTTCAGGCTCCTGTAGTGTCCACAGCTTTTCTAGTGCCTGATTCTCCCAGAACAGGGCAGGCAGCAATATCTGACAGCCAGCGGCTTCCTTTGTCACCTCCTACCTCCTGATGGTTTTGTGAAAGAGTGACTCTCCCAGTGTTTAGCTTGTGCAGGGCAGGGCAGTCAACAGCTTTCCGCAGGCAACTGATTGCCCCCGAGTCTCTCCGCCATGGCCTCTTCCACAGTAAACAGTGCCCAGCAGAACTCTGAAATGAACAACTTCACTCAGTACCAAGTACCAAGGTCATTTCCTAGCAAGTGCTAGAGGGCGTATTTCCAGGAAGTTCTGTTGTCATGGCATCACAAAACTTCTGTCGTTCACTAAGCCATAGCTGTATCCTCTCCAATAGAGTGGGAATCTCATTTCTGAGAGAGAAGTTTCCTCATTATGTAAGCTATCTTAGGCATAGGGTTAGTGACTGCTTCTTAAATCTGTTATTTCTATATTTTTATTTCTCTTTATTTGCTAATATCTCCTTAACATAATCACTTGTTATAGTAATGATTCTTTATATAAAACTTACACCATTCTAATGACTGTGGTTTTTTTTCTCCTGTCTGGACACAGAATGATACAATCTAAAATGCTCTCTTTGTGTGTTTACCACCTCAAGTCATGTCTCTTTCCAATCACTTTTAAAGCTTAATGCAGTGGCAGAGTTTAATTCTGAGTAAGGTATCTGATTCTTGTGAGTCCAAGTTTACAATCTGCCCCTTTGTGTTCTACAGGGTTAGGCAGAAGTAATGCCATTGAGTGTGGTTGGTAGGGTACATGAATGACTCGCATGAAATGGACAGCAATTTGAACATTTCACTCAAAATGTCATATGGTGTGCTTGAGTGTGATATTGTTGTGTTACAGAATTATGTGTTTATGATTTTGTAATAAACATTTTATGTAATAAAACAGAGCCATTATTTGTGCTGCACTCTCTCTCACTCTCTCACTCTCTTTATAAGCGCTATAGCAGAAGATCAACAGACCTTCACATGATTTACTGCATTCAGTTTTTGTTCGCTTTCCAGTTTACACTCACACCCCATCCTTGATTCACCTTGCAACCACCCTTTGTAAGATTAGAAAAGTTGATGCAGGTCCAATTTTCTATGCCTGTTGCATGGAAGAAGCAACCAGAATAAAAATATTTCAATACAAGAGAATAAGTCACAAAGAATAATTATTTAAAGAGGACACCATATTGAACAGCTTTTGTTTGTCCTTTTGAAGAAAATGTTCCAAGTCAAATAGGGTGATTTCCATTATTATTGTCATTTCTAGTTCTCATTGGTAATGGAGTAAATGGGAGGAAAAACCATTGATTTTACCTAGAAGGATAGCACTTTACTTGGTGTTTATGCTACCTAGGGATGATGGATCCAAACCAAAATAATAATAATGAAAAATAATTTATTGCTTAATTTCTCATTAGTGAAAATTTTCTTTGTGAAAAATACATTTGACAGACTACAGTGTGGTGATTGCCAGAGGGAAAGGGGAGGCGGGGGGCCATGTAACAGGGTAAAGGAGATAAATGGTGATATAAGAGACTTGACTTTGGGTAAGGAACACACAATACAATATACAGATATTGTGTTATAGAATTTTACATGAAATCTATATAATGTTATTAAGCGATGTCACTCCACTAAATTCAATAAAAATAAAAAATATGTTTAATATCTGATTATAATATTGCAATACTGATAAACTAAAAAATACAGTGTTCTTGATAAGTTCCTACTGAATAATAACTCTTCTTAGGAAATTTAAATATTTATCTGCATACTTATTATTTTCACTTGAATATCTTATTCAAAACTCACATACAATACGCCTCAACTAAAAGTCTTTATCCTCCAATCCTGCACTTGTCAAATAAATAACCAGTGTTTCCTGTATCTGTAAATATCATCAAAACTTACCCAATTACTGAAAGGCAGAACTTAAGAGTTAAAAAAAATTCCTCTCATTCTTTTGAAATTTTGTGGTACAAGACAAGATGAAGTGACGATAGAAGGCTGAAGGCTCTTTCAAGGATCCTTTCCTTTTTTGAGTCTGTGAAGATACTTGGGTAAGTTGTAGGGAATTAACATTTCCCAAAAGGTGTACCCTTACTCTACCCACTATTTTTTGAGGTTGTGTAATTGGAGAAGATTGGCAATGTGAAGACAAATCACCTGCAAACTAGAGGAAAAAAATTCTAGAAAAGGCAGCTTTCTGTTAAATTGATCTCATTTAGGTTCTTAAAAAAAAAAAAAAAATGAGACCAGGTATCTGAATTGGGACCATGCTTGTCCCCAGCAAGATCAGCAGACATATCTGTATACATATCCCTCCCAAAGAAATATATACCAGATGAAGAGCTATATAGGTGTAAGAAATTGTATTCCAACAAATAAGAAAGAAAAAGAAAGACAATGGAAAAAAAGCACTCTTCAGAAAGTGGTACAAATTGAGAGAGATCTATTTAGCTGGACAAAAGGAATCAAACTGAGCAAAATTTTCCCTAGGCCAGGTAGTTAAACCGACTCCCCAGACTTTACACAGCATATTCATCATGACTGTTATTTAAGGGAAAGATTACAGCCAGCGAAAGAAAGAGAAAGCAGGTGAGCATCGTAGGCCCATGGTATACATCCCATGTGTATGCTCCTCAAGGATTTTTATTTGTAGTACACACTGCACTGTCTTCTTGATTTGACCATCAAGATCTGTGCAAGAAACCTTGTCAATAAATCAGGCTTGATACACTGTTTAGGTCTATTGTAAACTATTGTCAATTACATTGACGCTCAGTGCACAACAGGCTCTCTAGTTGGGAGGGGCCGAGACCTACTCTCAGCTTTGGCTATGAAATGAATTCCCTTCCTGTGGATGGATAGCGTGCAATGCTCACTCCAATACTGGCTTTGCTCTGTCCAGCTTGCTGTTCCAGCACCACCACTGTGCCTCCCTGCTTCCAGGGTTTTAGCCAGTCTTTCGGGTCTGATGGGGCTGGGAGACACACTCCATAGCAGGGGGCCTATAATCAATCCAGTTCCTTGTGCCAACCTGGGCAAACCAGGCTCTAAGGCCAGCAAAACTCCTCATCTGAAGATCAAATCAGGAAAATTTGCACTCTGCCGTGTTACCTGGTCTGAGTGTGATCCCTACTTGGTTTTGTAGATGAGTTACACCATGGACAGGGATTTCTACTTGGGCACTGCAGGTATGAATTGATACACCCACTATGAAATAGTATGGAGGATCCTCAAGAAATTAAAAATAGTATTACCATGTGATAACACTTCCACTGCTGTGAATATAAAGGATACAAACACTGACTCAAAAGACATTCGGACCCTCATACTAATAGCAGCATTACTTATAATAGCCAAGACATAGAAGCAACCTAAGTATCCACAGATGGATAAACGAATAAAGGATTTGTGGCTGTTAACCTGAAAATTTAGGAGGTAGTAATAAAAAGGGGGGGGATTTATTTAGGAGCAAAGGAATTGCAATTCAGGAAGTGCACATTCAGGCAGAAGCTCAAAAATCCCGCAAACTCACCCATCTTGTGGGCAAGGGGTGAGGGGTTGTAATTTAAAAAAGGAAAAAGATGAGGTGTGTTATATTTGAAAAAAGAGTTCACTGATGTCATAGGAGGTAAGGTTAGATTTGTGCTTCATAGACTGACTTGAGATTTGGTCATCAGGCAAAATGCTAGATTTCTACTTCATTGACTGCATAGTGATTTGATCATCAGCAAAGTCCTATTTCATCAGTCCTTACAAATGGGATATTATCCTTCTTTTTTTCTTGTAATGTTGGTGGTTTGATTCATTTCAAAGGGTAAAAGATATGCAAAGCAGTTAATCAGAAATGGCTACTTTGGCTCTATTTTTCTATTTTTTAAGATTTATTTATTGGTTTTAAAGAAAGAGGAAGGGGGAGAGAGAGAGACATTGACCTATTGTTTCACTTATTTGTATATTAATTTGTCACTTCTTCTATGTGCTCTGACCAGAAATTGAACCCACAGCCTTGACCCACAACCTTGGCATATCTGGATTACACCCTAATCAACTGAGCTACCCAGTCAGGGTGAGAGTAATGTTTTGTTAAGATGGTTATACCAAAAGATTTTGGGAGTCAGAGGCCAATTTTATATTTCCTGTATAAGTAAAGGGGAGCTAATTCATCACTTTGCATACACATTTTTCTTCATATAATGATTGTATTTTGTAAATGAACTATTTTGTTTCATATGAGTGTTTCCTTAAATAGTGTTTTTATACAGAGTTAAAACAAAAACATGTTAGATTTCCTAACTCATATCGTAGTTAATGGCAAACCAGATTTGGACAAGGTTTTCCTAAATGCAAACCCGTGGTTAATTTTATCAAAACATTCCCCTATAGAGATGAGCAATAATCTGGCTGGATATATGATTTAAGTAAAATTTTCAAAAAAAATTGCATAACACTCTCACGAAATCCTCCATGTAGGAACACTGCTTTATTGAGTAGAGTGAATTTTACTTGGTGATTTGAATGAAAAAAGAATGTTAATAGTTATCACTATTTCCATTGATTAAAGGTGTTTTAGGAATTTCAGCTTTCTAATTCAATTAGTAAAAATACATTTTAATCTACTGCCTTTATGGATTAGATGAAGTTTTTTTAAAAAACACCTGACACATAAGAGCCATTACTTTAGTTAACAATAATATATCTCAGAGTTAATGTCTGAAATGGCATTAACTAAATTCCTATTAGACATGCTACTAGCAATGAGGCAAACATTACACAATGCTAATTCAATGATGGGAACAGATGTAGCTTTAAAGAAAACATAAAGCGCTGTAACTATACTGACTGGGTGTGGAAAATGGAAGTACAAGTAGCAATATAGAGACTTCATATTTCTCCTGAAAGAAGGTCTAGTGATGTATGATAACAACAAAAAGACTGCAGACTAAACTGATTCTGTCTCCAGGGAAGAGGGCAGGGGAAGCACATTTTAGCAATAGTGCAGATAGATTCCAAGGCTAGGAGTACAGGCCTGCAGAAATTAGTTTTTGAGGTTACAAATTAAAGACAGTGATTATGCATTTTATGCTTTATGTTTACTGCTCAGCATTGCATTTATCCATAATAATTAATGTTAAAAAATAGTGTTATTTTACCAAAGAATAACTCACATGCACATGTGTCAGCCATGCTGTTAAAAATTAAGTTTGTGCGTAGGGAACATGCCTAATAGCATTGAATTAATCAAAATTTTATTTAGAAATGATTATCTTATATAAAAGAAGTCTAGTGTAAGCAATTCAGAATTAAGCATCTCCATGGAGTTCTCTATAACCTATGCCCATCGTTACACACGGTTTCTATACCATCACCTAATGCTTTCCTTTCACTTCTGGATCTCCAATCATAACAACGCAGGTGAGCCTAAGAAGTAAAGAGAGAAAGACCCACTCTTGCCTTAAGAATTTGCTCCACTAAAGTAGCTCCACAGAAGTAATCTCACCCAAAGACTGCACTTATATTTCAATGGCCAGAGTGTAATAATATGAAATAAAATGTGTCACAGTTGAAATCTGAAGACATACTCCTTTTATTACATCTAGGAAATATTGTGCTCAGGTTTCTTAAAAAGTGGTGTATGTTTTTAAGGGAAAAGGGTAACATGGATGTCATAACATCAAAATATGAAATGTCCCACCTGTAAACCAAACACCTTTAGGAGTGTTAAACTAAAAATCTGCAGATTTTCAATTATGTAGACAGGCGAACTAAGCCCATAAAGGTTAAATGACTTTTGCAAAGTCACACCAATACTTAATGGAACTACAGGAGTATAAATCTTGATCTGGCCACTAGTTCGTGACTGATTTGAACGTAATATGCCACCTTCAAATTTAACCGTTTTTAACCAAGTACAAAAATGAAATTTACATTTTAGGCAAACAAAAAAGTAGCCTTTAAAGCTTTTTAAAAAGCTTTTTAAGTACAATGTAACAGACAAATATAACTGCCCAAATCAGAAGTGTTCATGTCAATAATTATCACACAATGAAAAGATCTATAATTATCCACCAATTAAAACTATTTCTACAATTCCAGATGCCTCTAATGTCATCTCTAAATCAATAGTTCCTCCCTCCACCTGAAGTTCAGTTTGAGCCTGATTTTAACACCATAAATTAATTACACACAAATTACATTTGCATACATTATGTTTGTATGTAATGTTTATTTATGTAATCTGTTTATTTACATAAACTATATTTGTATGTAACATTTGTGAAATATATCCTTTTATGTAGCAGTAACTCATTCGTCTTCCTACAGTACCATTTTTTACACTTCATTCAATGTTCTACTGTTAGACATTCATGTCATTTCAAGTTTTTGATTGCTGCCTCTATGAGTATTCTTGTAGGTGGGTTTTGGAGCACTCATACGGGCACTCTTCCTGTATAGCGTAAGAGAAGAATCGCTGAGTTATACTATTTGTAGTGTTCAATTTTGTTAAACTGTCCAAAGTGCACCAGTTTTACTTCTACCATTAGCTACTGAGAATTCTACTTTGTTTCACTGTCTTACCAAGACACAGTCTAGCTGTTATAAATAAATAGTTCTCTGGTTAGGCAGCATTGCAGAGAGAGGGCCAGGTGTTTCTATTCCTACATTGGCATTCCTTGGGTGAAATCTCCTTCCACCTCAGGACAAAGTCTTAGGAGGCTGGCAGCAGAGTGGCCAGAAGCACTTCAGCAGCTGAAGAACGAAATCATTTAGCAGTGAAGGGGCGAATGCCTGGTGCATACCAACACTGCTTTAGTGCAGCTTGCAAGTCGCAAGTACATAGTACTGGTGATTTTAGGAACAGAGTAATCAAGTAGTTATAATACTGGTGCTAGTTAGAGGTAAATGACTTTTCCCCTTCAAAAATACTGACTTCATGAGCCATACTGATGTTGTACTAAAAACAATTATGGGCATGAAGAGATCTGTCCCTTCAGATCTCCAAAAGAATGCACGTTGCATTTAATGTCACTCGATTTGGTCTTTTAAACTTTAATTCAAAATCAAGTCACAGTTTCAATGATTAGAAATAACTTTGTTTTAAAAAGTGATTCAGGCCATTGCTAATGTAAAATCAATTAGGCATAGCACTCCTTAAATCTTAGGAGAGTAGCTAGTTAATACTCTTATTTCCCTGAACTGTGATTAGATACAGGTTTTACATGTGACTTTATTTGATAAAGATGTCTTTTCCAATGTCTATAAACTCAATACTACCAAACTTGCTCTAAGAAAGGCTATGTAGTGATAAAAGAGGTAACATTTATTTTTACTATATTTTTGTATCTTATCTGGATATTATCATTATTACTATTTCCTTTTATCCATCCTAAATATGTACTTTTTAAAAGTTTGAGCATATAGATTGAACATATACACATAGATAATTCTCTTCCAACATCACTCTAATCTTAAGGTGCCAAAAACATTAACAGAAAAAATATATCCTGTGTGATAAGTTCTTCAAACATTGATATTTTTCTTACTAGAATCACAAAAATAGGAGAAACTTTATGAATGTTAAAACAGAGAGACTACTAGATTTTATAAAAAGACAATATCTTAATGCTTCATAAAAAATGAGCAGATTGAGCGAACAGTTAAGGCAGCCAGTAGTCTTCTTCGGTTATCTTTTTAGGAAAGATACTTCGCCAGTCCAAGTCGAGCCCTATAGGGTAATGCGACTATGCACAGTACAAAACAGTCCATTCCCCACAAACCTCCACCTGTAAATGCTCTATAATTTATAGTTTACGTCAAATTCCAGTTTTTAAGAAATTATATCGGAATCATTCAACTGGATGTTTTCCAGTCCTTTCTCTCTATGTCTCTTATGTTGTCACATTATATGTTTTCACATTCATTTTGAGATACTCCTTGCTGCAATCAAAGATGAATTGCTTTAGAAATTTAAATTTGGTTTGACCAGGGATTTTTGAACACTGTCTTGCATTTGATTGGTATATAACATTTATTTGTTGAGTAATGATTTCTGTATCTAAGCAATTCTAATCCAATTTTGTTTTAAATTATCAATCTAAAATTGGGACATTCAATGAACAGAGATGTGCTTCAGTTATTCTGAGGATATCCTATAAAATACGTATTAAAATGTAATAGAATACACATTTTACTATTTGCACAAATAGATAGTCTGTGGAAGTGTTTAGGAATGATCCGTACTCAAATGCATGTTTGTTTGTGTGTGTGAGTTCTCCCCAGATTTCACGGTGAAACAAAAGTATTCGGCAATGTCCATACATTGTGGCTTCACCATAAATCAGTAATTTAGATACATTGTCTTCACATGTGTGTGTGTGCGCGCACATGCGCGTGTTTTCCTTGTTGCTTTAAAAATGAAGAAATCAGTTCTGAGGACTTTAAGTGATTTCCACAAAATCATAGACGTAATAAATAAGGCACACTCAAGCTCAGATGGTCTATATTTATATTGTTGCTTCTGTTGTTTTTCTCTAAGTTTCTTCCTGCTGCCACTAAATAATTTGCTTCTCATTTTGATATTTACATGAATTATTTTTTATGTTGGTAATCTGACATACTTTCAAGTGATATGCCACTTTATTTATTGATATTTACATATTTATTGATAGTAATGAAAGTTAAAGTGTGCATGTTTCCAGTATATGTCAGAGATGATCTACGCAGAATCTGGGTCATTTTATTGTTTGCTTTATATTTCATTGTAACATTGGACATTATAATGACCATCAATCGTTATTGATTGGTGGATAGTTATAAAACCTTTGTATGTGCCAAAGAGTATTTCAATTATTATAAACCTGAGAAATATTTTGAAATATTGCATTTAAATCAATACTGTATTTGTTTAGTATGAAGATTTCCTGGTAAACTAGAAGAGTCAATGAATAGTTTTTAATTAATCACGTGCTTTAGATTTGTACTTTAATATATTCTTGGGACTCTATTATAAACAAAACTTTTCTCAAAGGTTTTCTTTAACAAAATCAGTCCTGGCTGGTGTGGCTCAGTGGACCGAGCACCAGCCTGTGGAACCAAAGGGTCCTCAGTTGAATTCCCAGCAGGGGCATATGCCTGGGTTGAGGGCCAGTTCTCCAGTAGCGGGTACACCGGAGGCAACCACACATGGATGTTTCTTTACCTCTCTTTCTCCCTCCCTTCTACTTTCTCTAAAAATAAAACTAAAATCTTTTAAAAAGTCATACAATGGTTAATTAGCAGAATGAGCGTAAACATACTCATCAGTGAGCTGGCCCTCCCAGACTGAGTCAGCCAGTAGGAAGAGGTTCAGAGGAGTGCTGAACTTGGGAGGTTCTCACTGTGCGCCAGGGCTTTTCCTCCACCAGGAGCAAATTTCATTTTTATAACTTCTCAGAGAAGATCTCCGACTCAAAATCTCATGATGCATAAATCATTCATCCATGATGAGTGCCGTCCAGCACTGCCCACTGGGCACAGCTTTCTGTGAGAGCAAAGGAACCTGGGAAGCACGTGTGCTCTGCTCCTTCTCCTGTTGCCCGTCCTCCCCTATCCCCTCCTCCAAACAACCCCTATAGTTTATAATTATACTAAGTGACAACGATAGCCTATGTGTCCCTGTCCCTCTGCAATAAATGGTGATTAAACAAATTACTGAACAAATATAACCCTTCAAATAAGTATTTTAAAATACATTTAAGAAGAGAAACTTAGAAACGTCTAGTATATATCTTTAAGGAGTCAGTTTTACTTATTTCTCCTATGTATTCACCATAAAAATTAATCATTAAAAACATATTCTTTTGAAAGAGGAATAGCATACAAAATAAAATATAGGTACAATATGAGGTAGTCTCTTGGAAGCCCTATAACAATTTTAAGGAACTCTTGAGGCAAAAACAGAATATCTCATTAATATTGCTAGCTTATTTGGAAAAGACAAAGGGTTCTAAAATGTAATGGCTACAATTCTTCAGAAGCAACCATCCAGAAAAACTCTAATATTTATGCTAATATAATTCTGTTTTTAAGCACATTATGGCATGTGTGTTTGTGTGTGTATTTTAGAATACTGTTTGGATAATGTAGCATGTAAAATATGAGGCTATTTTTAATTCAAAAAGTTCAAATTTGAATTATACTTTATATAATTTTATGTACTTTCCATCTATAAGTAAAAATGCAATTCCATGCATTCTCCCAGTCATAATGGTTTTCTACATAAATAAAAATAAAAACCAAAGTGTTGGTTTTTAGGTTTTAGTATTACCTCAAAGAAAAATGAGTGATTATTACTTTCTCAGAAATAAAATGCCCAAATGTTATAAATTGTGATAATAATAACAATAAAGGATGTTCCTTAAGATACAAATTAATTTGCTGAGTGCAGGAGATGTAATATTTCAGTAAACTAAAAGAAAACGAACTTGTTTTCAATTTTGTTTGTTTTCCAAACCTTCCCTATGAACAGTAGGAGAAAACTTAATATATGTCAAGCCCTTGCTAAGTGAGCTAAAAGCCGCAGCCTCCTCTGTTTTTTTTTTAGTGCAGAACTTAGGACCTCCCAGAACTATTCAGAGCCTGGATTTTAACTAGACTGCAGTTGATCAATCAGATCGAAATTTGAGAACCCTTATTTAGGGTTATAATCCTTGAAGCTGGCTCTACATCAGCATTACCTGGGAGGGGATTTCAATTGCTGATGCCTGGACCCCGTTCCAGTATTCTAGAATGCCCCGTTCCCGGATGTTAGGTTTTTAAAGTTTTTCCAAGTTATTCCAATGTGGTGCTAAGTTTGAAAACTTCTTATTTAGGCTCTTTAAGAGTGCTTTCTCTCATGTAATTCTAAACACAAGCACACAATCAGGACACCTGCTGCCTTCATTTTGTAGACGCAAAGGGAGGGCATGAGAACCGAAGCTTTCATGTAGCATAGTTAGTATTTAAATCAGAACCACAATTTTTTTCTGTAAAAATCATATTCTCTTCAGTAGATGGTCATGGATCTGAGACCAACTCAAGAGCACATATACTGAGCCATATATATATAATATATATATAATAAAAAGCCATATATATTATATATATAAAATAAAAAGAAAATTCTTGGGCTAACCTCTTTATAAAAGAATCATTAAGACTAAAGATATTTACTAGTCCATTTTAGTTAAAATCTGGTGTTTACCCTTACTTTTTTTTTAATGAAAGAGCACACAGAGTACCATCAAATTTGAGGGGTGTTTGAACTAATCATTAAGTCTTTAAGAGTATGGAACTTCTTTGCTAGTTTTTGTCCTGTGTTTGTTTATGTATAGACAGGCTTATTTCTAAAATGATGTACATGTACAAATTAGTGAAACTAAAATTTCCAAATTGGATGCCACATTAAAAGAATAAAGGAAAGTTTGGTTAGGAGCAAACATATACATTTAGAGTTTAAATGTCTTCTCAAAAGTTGTATTGATTGCTTATGTAAGATGCATGTTCATTACCACATTCTGGCAACGAATAGGAAAATGGTCATTTCAGCAGTTCCCATAGTTGTACATTTCACCAGACAAAAGTAATGTTATTATACAAAAATATAACAAAACTAGATAATAAGCCCAGGGGAATTGTATTGTAAACACTTTCTTCATAAAGAAAAAGAAATAAATAATCTCTAAACAAAAATATTAAATATTCTTATTTTTTAAATTATGTATTTGAAGCAGAGTAATTATGTGGAAGTATTACATATATTTGTAAAATACAGAAAAAGTAGCACTATAAATTTGGCCAAGCACTTACATGATATGAGATAACTTATAAATTTTATTTTATAGATACTTAGTAACAATTTCTTAGATTGATATAATTCACATTACATTTTATAGATGAGGAAAGCAGAGATGAGTAAATTATCAGAGTAGATTTAATTTAATCAATGGGTTCTGAAAAGTAACAGCTATTAATAAAACTAAGTAGCTATAAGTGAAATTAACATGACTTACTAATTTTCCCTCATTTTCAACAATAAAGCAACTCCTGTATCACAGGCCTTATAAACCATAGTTGGAGATTAGGAGGTATGTATCAGGAATCAGCCAATAAATGAGTAAAGCCAGTATTCCTTAGGATTTTGTAAACCAAGTTTTGTTATAACACATCTATACCCATTTGTTCCTGATTGTCTATTGCTACTCTCACATTACACCAATAGAGTCAAGTGGCTGTGACAGAGATAATAGAGACTTTCTGGCTTGTAAAGCCAAAGAAAATTTGCTATAATGCCTTGTACTGAAAAAGGTTGCCAAGACATGATATAGAACGATATTTTATTAAATGCTAAATTTGGAATATTAGAATTATAATTAGTGTGCCTTGAAAAAAATTGAATTATCTAATATGTCTGAGAAATGATGGATTAAAGTAACTAAACAGTTTTTTCTTACTTTTTTAAATTGTAAATAAGTTAACATTATTTGTGAATTTAAAGATGAGAATACAAGGTATAGCTTTAATAAGTTATCTTTTATCTATAGATACATATATATTTTCTTTTAGAGCAACTAACTTATGAATACTGGGCTTTCAGGAGAGCACACTCTGGTAGCATTACACTAGACAGTTGCATGTTAATTTCTTATTTCAACAAATTCTATTGTTCATCTTAAAAATAAAGTTAGGTAAAATGACAACATGTTTGTATAATCATTGTTTATAAACACTCTCTTTCAAAGGCCAGATGAAAAATAATTAGCTGGAAATCTGGGAAATTACTGCTTTCTTATATTCATTTAAACTGATTGAACATCTAAGTTTATTTCCTTTTACCTAATTACTTTAGAACACACAAGCTCTTTTCATAAAATATTTATAGAAAATACAAAAAAATGTTTTCATTGGGTATTTTCTTATATTATCTCTGCAAAAACTTAAGCAAGTCAAAGCACCGATACAGTGCCACTAAGGTCCTGTCCTAGTTCCCAGCCCCTCCGGTGATGATAGTCCCTCTAGGAGTTGATATCATAGTAATGAAAAGAGGGGTGGAAAAACAATCTTGGTGCGATTGTTTCTCTGTTTAGATGTTCATAATTCTATGGTGACACTAGGCATGAGGTCATACTTCCAGAAAGAATCATTTTAAAACAAAAGAGAAAAAGAAAGGAAGGAAAACATTCTGTTGAGAAACAAAGCAAAGTAATTAACCCTGCAAAACCTATGTGATTCAGGAATCATTTAATAGAATTTATTTTTTTTTAAGTGTCGCTGTTGTTCAATTTTCCATCAAATATCCAGAAATGACTGTGGTAATGACTGGTATATTCTGGCCACGTCTGTTTTCAGGAACACCAGAATAACCAGTTTGGTTGCAAAGAGCTTTTCATTAGTCAGAGCATTGCACAATGGTCAGGGATTTATAGTGGAGAAGAGGAGCTTGAAGACAGACACACAGATGTACAAGTTGTTTCACAGTTATAACAATATGCTGTTTCAAAAACAAAACAAAAAAGAGTAAATGCACTTTGTTGATGATAAGTCATTGCATTCAGTTTACTATTATATTTTGTGCATGATTTTAAAAGACACTCAGTGGATACTCCAAACATATTATATCTTGTTTTCTTGCTTAAAAAATAAGGTATTTACCTTTTTTAGTATAAAAAGACCCATATTTCCCTTAATTCTGTAAATTCAAGCTTCATAAGGGTTGAAGCAAAAAATTGTTCATCTTTGTCAACAGTGTTGAACATAAAATCAGAAAAGTTTCATATAGCTGTTTCATATAGAGGGATAATATAAAGTATATCAGCACAGGTGTGGAATACTTAGTAAACGTCTACATGTTCAAAATAAGCAAACACATTAAAAAATTGCCCCATCTCATGGAAACTTGATCATTATCTTTGTCAATGTTTCATGAAATGAACATTCTAATTGCTGATTTTATCATCAATGCTTAAATAAAAGATATTTTTATATTTACCATGTTATTGCTGTTTGAAACCGAGAATGATTCACTCTATGTGTGTGTGTGCAGAAAACTAATTAAATTGCAGGATACACACAGGTACTATATTGGAATTAACTCCGTATATAATTTTGGTGGCATTTGTATTTTCTTTCACATACATTGCCTACCACTTTGTATATTAAATAATTTAAAATATAACTTACACAATACAGAAAAAACATTTATGGAAGTCATTGTAAGGTGAAATTTTATATAATATTGAAGGCTTTCATTTTTATTGTTGTTCAAGTACAGTTGTCTCCATTTTTCTCCTACCACTTTCCCATCCCACACATTCCTGCCCCCCACCCTCTACCCTACCCTCTTTGGCTTTGTCCATGTGTCCTTTATACATGTTCTTTGACAACCCTTCCCATATTTCCCCCCATTACCCTCCTCCGCACTGCATACCCATCAAACATGTTTCAGAAAAACAAAATAAGACACACCAGCTATTACATTTCATTTCACTGACAAAATAAAAAAATGCTATCAGAATTTTATGGGGGAGAAGCATAAGGGGACTAAGTGGTAATGGGAAAATATAATAAAAAGCCAAAAAATTAAAGGGACAACTAGCAAATAAAATTTTGAGATATTTATAGTGTAAAAAGAAAAAATAACTCAACCAAAAAAAACCTACAATGTATATTCAAAAATCATTTATTGAAGACTTATGTGCATGAGAAATAGCTAATCCCTAAAGAAAAAAATAATTACTGCCAGTGTGGGGTCAACAGCTATTTAACAGAGCAGACATCTGCACAAACAACTAAGATAAGATAGACAAATTGATATAATTATATGATAACACAGGGAGAAATGGCTAGCTTTCCCTGGAGAAAGTAAAGATTTTGCAGAGCAGGAAACAGTGGAGGGAAAACATTATTGTTGTTGATGTTTTTATAATTAGACATTTTGGCATCTGGGAATGGAGGACAACACAATTCTGGAATATAGGAGAAAATTATGTGCCAAAGTACAGTTTAAGGAAGGATCTTGACTATTTCGAGAACAAGACTATTTCTTTAACCACAGTACACAGTACTGTTCAAAGTATAATAAGAAATATATCAGAAGTTACATTGTTTTAAATATTATTGTCAATAAAAAAGCACAAAACTAATATTCACTGAAAAAATACATTTTATTATGCACATTTGAGGAGTTAGAAAGTGAATATTTTAAGCAGTAAATGAATGATTATACATTTTTTAAAGGAAGTTGACTACTGACTTGGGGAATTCAGTTGCTAGTGCCCATCAGTAAATGAATAGATCAAAAAATGATGGTACATTTACACAATGGAATACTACACAGCAGAAAGAAAGAAGGAGCTCCTACCCTTCACGACAGCATGGATGGAACTGGAGAGCATTATGCTAAGTGAAATAAGTCAGGCAGTGAAAGAGAAATACCATATGATCTCAACTATAAGTGGAATCTAATCAACAAAACAAACAAACAAGCAAAATAGAACCAGAGACATTGAAATGAAGAACACACTGACAATAACCAGAGAGGAGGGTGGAGAGAGATATTGGGGGAAAATAGGGGAAGGACCATCAAGGAACATGTATAAAGGACACATGGACAAAGCCAAAGGGAGTAGGTTCAAGGGTGAGAGGTGGGGCAGGGAGCATGATGAGGTGAAAAGGGAAAGGACTGTACTTCAACACCAATAAAAAATGAAGTTAAAAATAGTAAGCAAAAAGTAAAAAAAAATGATAAGTATATACTTGAAAAACCCATGTAAATGTTAGTTCTTTAGAATAATACCTGGAAGTTGTCAAAGTCCATTACTCACATGACTTATTCACATGAAATATGTAAAAGATCTAAATAAGCTCAATAAATGAAAGTTATTCCTATAGACACATGGTTAATATTATAAAAAGAATAAACATGAACACAGAAAATACATTTAACTTAATTGTCTTCCAAATCTCAGCAATTCTTATTACTATTCAGTCCTTTCATTGTAAAAATATCCCTATTGCTTATCACCACATAACCATTTCATTGACTGATTTCTTATTTTTAATACAAGCTGCGACAGTAGAGGTTTCTGAAAGTTTTTCTATATCCACATCTTCATTGTCTATCATCTATATATCTATCTATTTATCTATATCTTTCCATTTTTGTCTTTTTAAAGGTAATTAACACATTGAACTGTATATTGCTAAATTAATTAAAAATACATGCTAAAATATGTTGCAAAGCATAAGTTGATGGACAATTAAAAATTGATTGAGGGACTATGAATATTTGAAACCTAATACTTCAAAGAGTTGGGGAATAGAAAGTAAAAGCCAATGATGAAAATAATTTGCTTGGCAATAATTCAGGAATTTCTTGGCTATAGAGGCACCATATACCTCAGAAGACAAGAATGCAGAGTGGGACTCAAAAGACACAGTAGCTGAAAGATGTATGAGAAGCTGTTAAATATCTAGATCCCCTTCTCAACTTCACATAGTATGTGACTGACTGACCTGTAACTCTGAAGAAGACAGGCAGTAGAATAAAGATGAATCATTTTTTTACTCTCTGGAGGTGTTTACATACCTAAGGAAAAATGAAATACAAATAAGAGAATCAAAAGAAATTCTGCATTCCCATAACCCAAATCCATCTTCTTTTTATAGGGTCCCAGGATTCTGATAACCAGTCTTGGAGCCTCTAAGTAGAACCTTGGCCTGTCTCCCTTTTGAGAACTAACTGAAATAAGCAAACAAACAAAAAAACTATCAATAATAAAATTTGAAGAACCCACAATGAAAAGTGCCTTGCAGACTTATTGCCAAAATTATGAACATCACAAGTCAATACATAGTTTAATACTGTTTTAAATTACATACAAGAATGGAGAGTGAGAAAATAGTAGACACAAAGCCTAATGAAAGAGGGAAAAAACATTAAAAGAAACAAGAAAGCGAAAAGGCAGATATTACAGTGTCCAAACCCCCACAAATCTGTAGTTTGGTATCATATAAAAATGTTAGTACTGAAGTAAGAACATATCTATAATATATATTTATTTATATGAACACAATAATAATATAAAATGTGTAATAGGTACATGTATATAACAGAATAGAAAGTGATTAGAAAGAGTGGAGGATAAAGCTGATGAATTCTCCAGATAATGTAGTATTAAAAAGCAAGGAGAGACAACATGGGAGGAAAAAAAATGAATCCGTAGGAGCATTGTCTGTATCTCATGATACAAGGTGGAAAACAGAAGAGGGTAAGAAATAAGAATTCTCATATGAATAATTCAATAAAAATGCCCAAGATCATACATGAATAATTTTCATAGTGGAAGTACACACCTAGCAAGTTTAATACAGATTCATAATAGAGACTTCTGGCCAAGATGGAGGCATAAGTAGTCACACTCTGCCTCTTCACACAACCAAAATAAGGGCAACAAAAATTTAGAAACAAAAAATCCTTCGGCACCGACAGAAAATTGAACTGTTTGGAAGTCTGACAACCAAGGAATTAAAGTAGACACATTCATCCAGACGGGTAGGAAGGGTGGAGTCAGGTGGCTGGGCGGAGAAGGGTTGAGGGAAAAAAAGTGGTGGCTGGTGGACCCCAGGGTGCAAGGTAGCAGCAGGTAGACCCAACAAGGCGGTGGATTGTGGAGGGGTGCAGCATCCAAGGCAGCTGGCAAATCGGGTGGTCCCACATTTGTGCACAGATAAGCCAAGCAAAACTGGGGAATGAGACAGACCTGGCAACCCAGGGTCCCAGAGCAGGGAAATAAAGCATCAAAACACCAATTGAAAACACCTGTTGGGGTTGAGGTGGCAGGAGAAACCCCCAGCCTCACAGGAGAGTTCCTTGGAGAGACTCACACGGTCCTAGAATGTACACAAGCCCACCCACATGGAAATCAGCACCAGAAGGGCCTGGTTTGCCTCGGGGAAGCAGCAAAAGTGACTGAAATACAGCAGCGAGCAGAGCAAGTGCCATTGTTCCCTCTTGGACCACTCCCCGACACACAGCATCACTACCCAGTGACAGGTTACCCCGCCCTGGTGAACACCTAAGTCTCTGCCTCTTATACGTAACAGGTGCATCAAGACAAAAAAACAGGGGGGGGGGTCAAACAAAAGGATAGATCAAAGCACCAGAAACAGTACAATTAAGCAACCAAGAGATAGCCAACCTATCAGATGCACAGTTCAAAGCACTAGTAATCAGGATGCTCACAGTATTCGTTGAATTTGGTCACAAATTAGATGGAAAAATGAAGGTTACAGTAAGTGAAATGAAGGAAAATGTACAGGGAACCAATAGAGATGAGAAGGAAACCTGGACTCAAATCAATGGAGTGGACCAAAAGGAAGAAAGAAATAACCAGAAAGAAAAGAATGAAGAAATAAGAATTCAAAAAAATTAGAAGAGGCTTAGGAACCTCCAGGACATGTTTAAACATTTCAATATCCGAATTATACTGAATTATAGTTGTGCCAGAAGGGGAAGAGGAAGAACAACAAGTGGAAAACTTATTTGAACAAATAATAAAGGAGAACTTCCCCAATCTGGCAAAGGAAATAGACTTCTAGGAAGTCCAGGAAGCTCAAAGAGTCCAAAAGAAGTTGGACCCCAGGAGGAACACACCAAAGCACATCATAATTACATTACCCAAGATAAAAATGAAGGAGAGAATCCTAGAAGAAGCAAGACATAAGAAGACAGTTATGTACAAAGGAGTTCCCATCAGATTGTCAGTTGATTTCTCAAAAGAGACCTCTCAGGCAAGAAGGGACTAGAAAGAAATATTCCAAGTCATGAAAGTCAAGGACCTACATCCAAGGTTGCTCTATCCAGCAAAGCTTTCATTTAGAATGGAAGGGCAGATAAAGTGCTTCCAGATAATGTCAAGTTAAAGGAGTTCATCATCACCACGTGCTTATCAGGTGAAATGTTAAAGGGACTTATCTAAGAAAAAGATAAAAAACATGTACGGTAAAATGACAGCAAACTCACAACTATTAACAATCACACCTAAAACAAAAACAAAAACTAAGCAAACAGCTGAACAGGAACAGAACCACAGAAATGGAGAACATGTGCATGGTTGGTAACAGGGAAGTGAGGGGGGGAAGGGACAGAGAATAAGTGGCATGAATGGTGAGTAGAAAATAGACAGGGGGAGGGTAAGAATAGTAGGGAAAATGTAGAAGCTAAAGAACTTATAAGTATGACACATGGACATGAACTAAAGAGGGGAATGTGGGTGGGAGAGGGTGTGCAGGGTGGAGGGGAGTGAAGGGGGAAAATGGAACAACTGTAATAGAATAATCAATAAAATTTATTAAAAAATAAAGATTCATAACAATGAATGATAAATTATCAGAGCACCAAAAATAAGCAGAAATACAGGGTGGGGCAAAACTAGGTTTACATGTTCATATGGAAAATAATACAATAATTAATACACAACAATACAAGAATTAACTATGTTTTTTGTCTAGTCGCAACTGAAAACCTATTTTTGCCACACCTTCCAGAGAGAAGCTAACTGAAAATAAACAACTAATTAAAGAATAACATTATCTATAAAAGTATTGAAATGGCATTGGGCATCTTGGCAGTAATACTAAAAGACGGAAGCAAAGAGAATAGTCTTCTAAATTATGATTCAGCATTTAATTTATATTTAGACAATTTACAGTATTCACTCTCTACTGTATTGTTGTAGAAAAGTGACTCTTTCTACAGCAATATTACCCCCCAAATAGCATTATAAATGGTTTATTTTCAATAATCCCAATCTTTGTTTAATCTAGAGAATAGTGCTTTTTAAAATAAATGTTTTCTCGACCACACACACACAAATAACCCTCAACACTTAATGTTAATAAGGCCATCATCCTGCAAATATAAAAATGTAGTTTTAATAGGACATATGAATAAGATATAATTCACATATATTCATCCATTCAAAATTTATAACTCAGTTGTTTTTAGTGTATTCACATATATATTCAATCAACACAATGACCAATTTTAGAACAATTTTACTGCCGCACAAAGAGACTCAATGCATATTACAGGAATGTCCTACTTCCCCCAACCCCTCTGGTCCCAGGAAACCACCAATTTATTTTCTGTCTCTATAAATTTACTATTTTGGGGAATTCATATAAATATAATCATACAATATGTCATCATTTGTGACTAGCTTCTTTCATTTAGCTTAACATTTTCAAGGTTTACCCAAGTTGTAGAATTTCTCAGCACATCATTCTTTTCAATGGCCAAAGAACACTGCTTGATATGTGTATACCGCACGTATTTCTACATTCATAGGTTGATGTGCATCAGATTGAGGGCACTTTTTGCCTGTTATGAATGATGCTGCTGTGAACATCCATGTACAAGCTTTTGTGTGGATGTAAGTTTTTTTTTTCTCTTGGGTACACACCAATGAGTGAAATTATTGGATCATATAGTAGCTCAATGTTTAAAATCTTAAGGAAATGGCAGACTCTTTTTTAAATCAATGCACCTTTTACATTCATCGCAGCAGTGTATGAGGATTGAAACTTATACAGAGCGTTTGGAATACTTTGCTAGCCATTGATTTTATTGTAATCATTCAAGTGGCTTCAAAGTGGTATTTCACTGTAAATTTGCTTGGCATTTTATTGACAGTTAATTATATTGAGCAGCATTTGATATGCTTGGTTTTTGCTTAAACTTGTAAATTTTATATTTAGATCTTTGATGTACTTTGAGTTAATTTTGTATATTATGTAAGAAAAGTGCCGAACTTGATTTTTTTGTATGTGTTTGTAGATACTGTAATGTCCCAGCACCGCCTATTTAAGGAACTACCTTTTGCCTCAGAGACGTGCCTTGGCAACCTTGTTAATAATCAGCTGAGCATTTGGCAAGTACATGTTTACAAGAAACTGCCAAACTATTTTTTTCCAGCATAGTTGCACTTTTTAGACTTTACAAATAATGTCTTAACCTAACCATAGTTATAGTTCCGTACTCCCCTCCCATCCTTTGCGCTATTATCAACAGAGATTTTGATTCTACCTGTGCTACAGGCCCTAAAACACACTGTTATTGATTTTGCTTTAAATAGTTGATTATCTTTGCATGATATAAAAAATGAGAACGAAAATGTCTTTTATATGGACTAAAAAATCAGTTGACCGTAAAAGTGACTATTTATTTCTAAACTCTCAAGTAAATTCCAGTTATCTATACGCCTAGCCTTATGCTGGTATCACAGTGTTAGGTTACTGTATCTTTGTAGTAATTTTGACATCAGGGAATGTGAGTCCATTAACTTTGTTATTATTTTTCAAGATTGTTTTCTATATTCTGGGTACCTTAGATTTTCATACAAATTTTAGAAGCAGCTTGTAAATTTCTACAAAGGAGACAGCTGGATTTTGATTGGATGGTTTGCTGTGCCTGGTATAGAGCCACTATCCTAAAAGTAGGGGACATACAAGACGATTAAATGTAGTGGAAAAATACAATAGTATTTCAAATAAATTTTTAAATGTAGAGGATGGTAGAGGAAGGAAGGCTGGTGGAGGAAGATAGCTGCCACATTCTCACCTGGAATATGGGCTCTGCAGTACGGAGCCAGGGGAACTGAAGGGGGGTGGGATGGGGGAAGCCCCAGCTCTTGTGCAAACCTACGGGGAGTGGCCCTTGCATCACCCTGCACTGGAGGAAGAGGAAGGAGGTAGCGTGTTGTGGAGCCACAGACTCACAGGTTTATGCAGATATAACGAATTTTCTCAAATAAATGGGTTTTTGTGTGTCCTTAGGACAAAATCCAGACATGTTAAATTGTGTGTGTTTTTGAAAAAGATTTTTACCAGTTGTGGTTGTTTTTCTGGAGAGCCAGTATATGAAGGTCTTTACACCCTCATTCCTGGAGTGGATTCTCACCACTGTGTTTTAAACCATCATATTCAAATACAATATTTTAAAATTAAAGCAATGTAAAATCTTCTAACTAATAAGTTAGTACTAGCTTGTATGTCCAAAGGGAAAACTATAGTTGTATAAATGTTCATTTGATATTAATGAAATTTTCCATTTATGTAATAGTATTTTCTTTAATTTGAAAAGATTTGATATCACTCTCCTATGATTACTTGTTGGAGATAACTTAACTAATACATTATTAAAATCTATACCACAAATCAATGTTAAAGTGATAAAAATAGAATTGAAAAGTTTCTAAATATAGACCAAAATAAAAATGTGGGGAATTAAATGAATGAGAGTAAAAAATGAGAAATGCCATGGCAATAGCCTGGAAAAGACAGGAAATACAGCAAGGTCATACTGCAGTTACCCTTCATTTTCTGATGTCCTTGTTTTATAAGATATATAGATAGTTTTTTTAATAGAGACTGCAATAAATTTTAAAAATCAGTAAAAATAGCTCAGAATGACCCATGTCAGCCTTATTATGTGTGTATTCTCCACTTGGATCGATGTGCTGGTGATGGGTATTCTTGTGGCCACTGTTCTTGAAACATGGTTCGTAGTTTCTCTTCCTCCTCTTCTTCCTTCTTTTCTTCCCCTCCCCTTTCCCTTTCCTGTCCTCCTCCTCCTTTTTTTGTAAGAGCTGATAGATCCAAATAAGTCTCAAAGTATCATGCGAACATGCAATATTTATCCCATAGCAGTTGTGGTCTGGAGGGATCAATCATATTATCCCTTTCACTCATTTCCGTCTGCAGACGCAGATGTACAATTTGCTCCTCACTGAGTCATGGCATCGCAATCTCAGGAACTAGACTACATCATGTGGTAATACATAAATGCTGTTTTCTTTATTTATTCATTTGGGCAACACTGACTAATTGAGGAATATATCAACAAGTGCCCTACAAGGAAACAAGAAACATTCTAGGTATTTCATTCAGAAATAATTTTACAGAGAGAGAGAGATTTAAGAAAACAAATAGGAAATGGTGAAAGGACTTAAAGAACAACAATGAGGACAAGTTACCACCCAGGGTAGGATAATAAGGTAGACACAGGGATGAAGTAGTGTCATGAGAACAAAGAAGTCAGTGGCATGTGTAACCACATGAGTGTTCCCTGGAAGGAGCTTAATGAGGAACTGGTAGTACAGGAGAGAAGCACTCACTGCAGAAAAATCTACTTGAGAGTGATCTAAAGATAGAAGAATATCTGGCCTTGTTACGGAAAATAATTCGGAAAATAATGACTCTGGCACGATTTGGGGTAACGGAGTGAGGCTTTATTACACGCTCAGACCCAGAGGAGGCAGTCTCCAAATTCTGGGCCCCAAACCTTGGCTGAGCAGGGCTTTTATTGCTCTCCGGACGCCCTACCCTACGTGGCACTAATAATGGCCAATGGGGAGTCTCTGCCTAATCTGGGTATTGCAGCAAGCTGGGTACAGAAGCCAAAGCAGAAGTTATGACTACCTAATCGAAACCAGACGGTTTGGCGGTTTCTAAGTAATCTAAACAAAACTCTTTCCCAGTTCCCAGTACCTCTCCTGGGTCACCTTGTCCTAGTTGACTTTTCTTCTACAGCCTCACCCCTTCTCCTTCACTCATCTTCCAACAGTGAGTGCCATTCCATGGTTAAACCCACCTAGTGACCATCAAGCAAAGTAACCATGAAAATATAGTTTCAAAACAGCAAGGGATTAATTAGAATTCAAATGATACATCTGGCACAAATATATATCAGGCACTTTTGTATGTAATAGAAATCAACATCAAATAAAACTAACCTATTCCCTGTCCTTGGGAGCTTAATATGTAGTACTGAATATGTACCAGTTACTGAAAATAACTCCAAGTCTATCAATATACTTTAAATACACTAATCATTAAACTTCATAAAACTGTGTGGGTTGAAAATTATTATGGTCTCTCTCATTCAGATGAGAAATTGACAGACAGGGAGGTTAAATCCCTTAGGATGTAATGCTTACATGTGACGAAGCCAGAGTGCAAACCAAGCATTCTGGCTCAGCGCAAGTTCTCTTTAACCTTACTCCATCCCATCTTTCCAATGCCATATAGCATCAATTCTTTTTTCATATCACACATAAAGATAACCTTAAGGATAACGTTGAGAAGTTGAGAAGTTTTTTAAAATCTTAAAGGTTTGTAAAGATTTAGAATGTTTCAAATACTTCACATAAATTTATTCACTACCCCATATATATATATATATGGTAGTGGAAAAAAATATATATATTCTTTCTCTGCCTCTTGAATAATTCAAACATAAGTAGATAGCCCTGCATTATTAATGTTGCACAAAAGCATACTGAATTTTATGAGTAATAAAAAAGAACTTCTAGAGAATGTTCCCCTACCTCAGTTTTTAGGATTTTCAGATGGTGAGAATAAAGAATCAGAACCAGAAAATAATACTGTAAGTTAAATGTCACACATGGAGCTAGGGGGCCAGGGGTACTTCTGAATAAGGGAAAGAACTTAGCCTACTTTATAATTTCTCCACTGCTACACAAAAACAAAAGATAAGCTAATAAATTGATTTTTCTAAATAAACGAGTGTAGCATTCCCAATGAGTGCTGCAAGTTACCAGAATAATTCTTTTCTGAGTATATGTTGTGATTTCCTTTGTAAATGTGACAATGTGAAAGTATTCTGATTGAAAAGCTAGTTGTACCTCTTTCACTTTTATGTATTCAGCACATCAGAAAGAACATTTCTGAAAGCACCATTTATTGCACAATGCTTTACATAGAACAATAAAACAAAAAATATCTCCTCATGAAAGTCAGAGGTACTGTGATAGTATTTTCAGTCCTCTATCTATGGTTCTTTCCAGAAAACTTGCTGTACCTTGCCCCAAGTGGGTGGCACCCCTTCTGGTTTAAAATTGGATGGATGCATGTCATAATGACTGACAATAAGATCTTTGGTTCTTTTTAACTTCAAACCAACTCCTAGAGTTTGAGATAATTGAAATGTGAACTGACGACTGTGGAATTCTTGCTGCCCATCGTGAATGATGTATAAAATGAAAACCTCTGCCTACTGCACAGAATACTGACATCGTGTAATTACCACCATGTCAGCCAGCTGTCCACGTAGTTAGAACGCCACTAGAAAAAGCTTACCCGCTCTACAAGCAATTCAGCCTGCATGAAGAATACCGCAGGATGGGAGGCTTCCGTTTGCAGTATGAACTTGTATTTTTCTATTCCCATGTCTCAACTAAAAGGCTTACCTTCGAAAGTCTTTCACATCCCAAACTCATTCTTATCCTAATTTTCACAAGAGATACAAAAGTTAGAGTTCTTAAAACCATTGAAATCCTAATATCCAGCTACAGATTGTAACAATAAAAGCCATTTCCTAAACTCTATTAACCTTTAACAGAACTCTCTCCATTTGTATTATTAAGTAGCCGAAGAGCCTAAAAGAAAACAGGGGATGGACCACGGTAGGGGTCTTGAAATGAGCATGAGGCTTCAGCTGTCTTCTAAAGACAAATAGGAAGTTGGATCCTCTGCCCACAACTAAGAATTGTTTACTGTAAATTCTATAAATGTGTGTTTATGTGGTATTTGAGCATATTGCATTATGCTTTAAATAAAGTATATATAAAATATTTGTTATAATTTTATTGCAGAATTTAACTGTATAGGCTCACTCTACATGTGTAGTATAAATAAAAGTAATGATATTGAATAAAAACAGAAACACTTACTAGTCTGTAAATGCCAAAATATGCATTGTCTGTAGAAGTAGGCATCATTGGAGTCTATAGGTTTATTAAAATAATATGATCACTGAACTTAATTTTGATATTGTCTTGGGAAACTATTTCAAAGACTAATAGAACTTAATGAATTTTTAATGCAAGAAAATAATATGGCTTTGTATAACACGATGTTTAGTTAAAGGTCACTAAACATCAGAGACATTGTGAAAGTCAACATCAGGGAGCAGTCTTTTATTACCTTAAAAGTGCCTAGCGTAAATTAATTTATGACATATACCTTTAATTACCATCTGATGTACAGGGCTGTGCATTTCTGTTCTTTGTGTTTTTACATTCAGAAGTGGATATTATGTTCAGGTTTAAACCCAAGGGCACACTGGGCTTTGTTAATGTAGGGGCAGAGAATCTACAAACCACTTCAGCTCAGCCAGCTGGCTCTTTACTACGTTTACCAGTAGGGGATGCCAGAAGGAGAGGAAAGTTCTGGAAGGAAAATAGGCCTGATTGTTTCTGAATAATAATAATGATGATGATGCAGTGGCTCATCTCTTTAATTCTTCAATTCTTCTTTGTCATTTCAACCTTAGCTGTGAGGTCAGAGGAAATCCAGCTAGAATCCTGCTGATGCTCTGCAGTCTTTGTTCTAACCCGAATTCTATACTGCCTGGAATTAAACAAACTTATTTTTTAAAATAAGTAAACAAATAAACTGGCTTATAATAGCCAAAATAAAAAATGAATAAGTGAGATGAATACAACATTAATATGCTAATGCTTAATATGTCTGGTGGCATCTCAGGGGGTCCCTCCACTGAGTTTTGAGAAAACAGCAAAGCACCATCTGAGTAATTCCTTCTTATAGTTCCTTCCAATCTCCTGTGGCTTGTCCAACCTTTTAAGTTTTTAATTATCCCAATCTCTTTTCTTCGTTCTACCAGCCCTTGGTGGGTCAGTGGCTCTTGCAGTTGCTGCCTCCATGCACCAAGTATTCAGTTTTACACCAGGTCTTCAATGACAATTGTCAACTATTTTCCCATCCTTGCACCTTTTTACAACTGCTCCCTTTACGTGGAGTTTACCAACCTTTGCTTGAATGTGAGCTGGCATTGCAACAACTTGTTTTCACCATAGCACGCAATAGAAATGAGGCCTGGCAACTTCATAATCGCTCTCTGGGAGTTTTTTTGCCACCAGATAAGAAGTCCAGCCATGCCACTTTGAGAACAGTCTAGGCAGGCCCTGATATTTCAGCTGCCCTGAGTTCCAAACATGTAGGTGAGCCATTAGGATTTTCTGGCCCCAGCAGAGCTCCACATTGCATGAAGCTGTATGATTTATCCCGGTTGGAGCACTTGGCATAGAAGGACTGCGCAGATGATTTGAGCCAACTCCCAGAATCAGATTTCACTGAATATTATTATCAGTGACCTGTACAACAGAAATGAAGACAGCTAGTAGTTGTGTCATGAAATATTAAGCATTTTCTTTAATAAAATTTGTTTCCTCTTCAAAAGTCTTGTTTAATGAATTCTCCAAATTTTTATGATACTCAAATTCTTGTTATAGTATTTTTGATTGCTTGGAATTAGGTTATTTGTAAAATATATTAACCAATTGAGCATGTGGAAAATATGGCAAAACATATCTCGTTTCAAACACATTATTTGACTGGTTTCAATACTTATGTTTGGATCTGTTGATGTTCAGTCAGAAAAGACACCACACAACAGTTAGTTAACATAGTACATTTATTATAAAGTTTAAGTAGCTCTTGAAAAATGAAAAAGCTTTATCAGTTGATACTGCTATATAACAAAATACTCCTTTATTTAGTGGCTTACACCAATCATAATTTATTTTTTTTTCAGGATTCTGGGAGTTGGTGCAAATCATCTGGACAGTCCTTCTATTCCAAGTGGCCCAACTGACATAACTCACACAGCTTCATACAACTGGAAGCTTATAACCCTCAAATTTTACTACTTAGAATATATAAACTAAAAACATTTGAATCTGAAACTTTGACCAAGATTTGGGCTGCCCCAGAGAAGTGGAGTGTGGAAGAACTTTGTGGCTGGTAAGCATTTTAAATGTAGACCCAACACTGGTAAGTATGCGTACATATTTTCTTCTTTGTAAGTTAGAATAATAAATGTCCAACTCCTTGTCCTTCTCCTTCCCTGGGAGAAATAGGAAAAGGCATTCACCTCAAAATGCCTATTTAAAGATGTGACAGTGAGCATAAATTTTACAGTGGCTGGAGCAGGTGATTTGAAAAGTTTTGAGCATTTTCATAAAAACCTCAATGTCTGTGTGGTTACCCTGCTTGGAAGGACTATTAAAAATCTATATATAGATTTGGAGCACTTTTACTTTTGTATGTGCAAGCAAGAGAATGAAATAAAAGGATCAACTATATAAGCAACTGTTATAACTCATAGTGAAAGTGCAGAAATTAGTTTAATAATAAGACAAATAAGGGTTCACAAACATTGGTATGCATGTGGTTTGAAAGCTGTGAGCTAACATGATGAATTTCAGTAAGACAAGATAAAGCACATGCATTTGTTAACTAATTGTTCTATCATTTATGACTGTCAAGTTCAGAGACTCAAAATCTAGTTGATGTACTACAACATATTTAAACTAAAATTTGTAACACTACCTTTTCATTCACAGAATTACTAAATTGATTATTTATTTTTAGTTATTTATCATTAGTTATTTATTTTAACATACTTTTATATTATGTATTAATTATTGTTTGAGAAATTGGGTCAAAGAATATTACCTTCCCAATTCGATTTTGCTTTAAAAATGTAATGACATTATTTCATTTTTTTAGTATGTCTATACACTCTTAAATTTACTGTCAAATATACACTCTTAAATATACTGTCAAATATCTTTAATATACTGTTAAATATAAAGTCAAATATATGACTTTAAATTGTTTTGGTTATGTGCTGCTGCATGACAAAGCATCCTAAGCCTCACTTGCTTGAAATGGGTGGGGATAAAATACTGCCCACAGCCTGTAGCCTGGTTTTCTATGGCCTGGTAGTGTTATAGAAAAGTGTTTTTCATGACTTTATAAGTCTGTAAGAACAGGGACCCTGAATCACAAATCCTAAAATATTTAATTTTCGACCCTTTGCCAAAATTGATTTCCAACATCTGACTTCAAACAACCACTGATTTATTATATATCACAATTCGAATGGACTAAGCTGGTTTGTTTCTTGTCGGGTTTTGCTTCAAGGTCTGTAATGCGGTTACAGATGGCAGCCGGACGTAACACCTGAAGCTCGTTGTTCAAAGCTCATGTTTCTCCACGCGGATTTTCTCTCTGGTTGGTGCCTCATCAGCCAGGACCTCTCCACATGAACCTCTCAAGTTACAGAGTACCCTGGGTTTCTCCAATGATGTCCCACAGGTCCATGAGTGAAAAGGAAACTGCCTTAATGTTCTTCCTAATTGTTGGATTTAGAACTTCCAGAATGCTACTTCCTGGGCACTCTTTTTGTCAAATTAGTCAACATGCTAGCCTAGGTTCAAGTAGAAAGGCATGGCCTCCATCTTCTCATCGAAGGACTATCACTTACATGTTGGAAAGGCAAACGTTTTGAGACCATCCACATTTGGGCCACCACAATTACTTTCCATCTTCCAAAAATACCCATTTTCTTACTAGATTGCTAAAAGGATCATCCTTTAAAGTACGAGCTTGAATTCTGGAATTTCCCAATTTAAATCAGGAACCGTGTAGATGAGGCTCCTTGGTGTGATTTCCCAGGTTCATTCCTTGTATAGTGTCCCTTTTGAGTTAAGGTCCTTTGAAATAGACAAATTTGTTGTTGTTTGTATTCCTTCTGGCCACCATACCAATAGTGAGCAAGGGCAGAAAATCTGTAGTTGGGTTTCATTCAAATAAGGGGAAAGTGATAGGAAGAGAGGAATAAGTAGCTCACAGCAATTTTAATATCCAACTAAAAGCAGCAGTCCCCAATCATTTTGGCACCAGCGACCAGTTGTGAGGCTGGGTGGCACGGAGCTCAGGTAAGCTTTTGCTCTCTGGCCTGCTGTGGATGGTGGGTGGGAGACTGAAAGCAGAGTTCAGGCAAATCTCTCTGGAGGCCAGGTTCCTGACAGGCAGCCCACCGGCACTGGTCTGCTGCTCGGGGTTGGGGACCCCTGCAACTGCTGGTATATACCTTGCTCCTTGATTAGAGCTTCACTTCCATTGAAGGGGATCCCTACAGCTGTTGGTTCCATCCTCCTGTATTTTAATTTGCCCTCTGAGTTAACCTCACTTTTGTATAAGAAATGCTTCATGTTTGCAGCTCAATAGCTTTTTCAGCCTGCATAGCGCTGATAGACTCAGAGGGCCTAGGGGCACTCTTTTCATTACGAATTGCACCTGGTCCTTTCAATCCAACGTGATACAATTCCTTTAACAAATTTATAGATTTTTATGTATCACATTGTAATAAAATCCTATAGACAAAAAATATATCACTCTTATTTCTTTCAAAGGCAAAATCTTCTCTACTTTGGACCTCCAGTGAGGCTGCTAATGTAAAGTGTCCTTTAAATTCCTAGAAATCCTATTTTTGACCCAGAGCCATTTTTGGCTAGGCAAAACTGTCTAGGGATGAAAAATGAGATTATTCTGAGGTTGACAATGGGCTTTGCAGTCATCTTTGATCTAAAATTTACCCTGAGGTCAAGTTCTACTAGCAGTGGCCTAGATTTGACCTTTACTCTGAGGCTATTTCCTATTTTCTTTCTTTTACCTTTTAAAAATGGAATAAGACAAAGTTTTATTTTTGAAGCCAGAACATTCATGCTCCTTTGTTTCCTCTAAATTATCTAGTCAATTTGAGCAGTTCTCTTTTTAGTTCAGTGGGCTTCTCCTGTACTTTATCACTGACAGATTTTTTAAAATCAAACAAAAACAACAAACTAGTTTATACTTTCAGCCTTCTGCCTAGAAATCTCATTAGCCAGATCAACAGGTTCTTTAGGTACCCTTTTGATCTTTTGTGATGGCTTGATTGACAATATTGTTAATTATTTTCTTTTATATAACTTAGGTCCTTTTCTTTCCAGCTCAAATAATTTCCTTTTTCCTTAAAGCCTAACATTCTTCTCAAGATGTTTCCAGCTTCTACCAATTGCATCATCCCAAAATAAATGACTTGTTCTAAGAATTTTGTTTTTTTCAACAGCAACCCACTTCTATATAACAAAGTCTATTTCATTTATATATCATCAATAACAAATAACCCTACACTTTGGGGGCTTACACAGCCATTTTGTTATATCTCACGATTATGTGTGTTGGCCAGAACAGAGCTGTGGGTTGCTTTGTAAATGCAGCTTGAGGTCTCTTACGTGCAGACAGTCATATGGTGGGTCTTCTTATCTGATCTAGATATCTGTGCCTCTGTTCTTCTCTGTGTGGCTTCTCTATATTGTGTCCAAAATTCCAAGACCTCTTCAAGTGGCTCTCTCTCCAGCAGGATGACTTGGACTTTTTAAATTGAAGCTTAGGGCTCCATATGGGAGACTCTAGGCTGCTAGGTCTTCTTAATGCCAAGATTCAGAAGGTCCCAAACTCCACTTTGTCTACACTTTACTGACAAAGCAGTCACAATGCTAGTTCAGATTCAAAGACAGAGTATTCCACTCTTGATGGTAGGTAGTGAATGTACATACAGGGAGTGGTGAATAGGTTCCACGCTACATTTAGAAACCATCTAACGTATACAATGGTGTGTGCCTGTGTATGTGGATATCTGTAATTCTTTTTCTTAGAAACCAAAATATTTTTTGAATTGTAAAATTGTTTATATATTGAAAAGTGGGCTTATTATCTATTTTTTTTTGTTTTTCTTTCCAGCTTGAAGAATGAAACAGATGTGGTTCACTTATCTCTCCCTGCTCCCAATGAAATACAGTTAGTAAAAATAAGGAGAGGCAATGCATAAACCAGAATACTCTTTTGTTAGTTTGCACCTTTTTAGGAGATCACTTTTATCAATTGCATTGGAATATTAAATTGACATTTAGAAATTTGTGACACCACTAGAGTTTATAACAAGATTTTTAATATAGACTATCCTTGTTATAGGGAAAGCGTATGGGCTGGATCACTTACATAATAAATGAGCCTTGGAAATACAAAACCTCAAAAGGTGGAAAAACAGCAAGAATAGTCAATATCACCAATGATATAAACAGGAGAGTTACATTTCTAGAACAGTTCATGTCCCAAAGTTATTAACACCTTAATATGTGCTGCCTGAGATCCTGGCCCCTCACAATGACAGTTACATAAATTAGACATTGAATATGTCTAGCACTACTAAACATTTAATATTGTGTAAATGATACAGTATGGCTCATACCAAAAACAATTACAGCTATCTTTTTTAAACAAATCATAACTTGATAGACTGTTCAATTTAGAGAACAATTTCTAGAAGCAAAATTTACTGTTCAGTTACTTCATCTCTCTTACCGATAATGAAAATAACACTTTTTTCTCTTTGGAGGGTTACACTTGCACTATTTTGTGAAAGTTTTAAAAAATAGAGTAGACAAAGTGGTGAAAGAGCATATTTTTTCTATGTCCTTTAGGGGAAAGAAATTCCACACTCCTTCAAATATATTTTTGGCCATGTTGATATCTCACATACAAAAGTTACTCAGATAATATTGACATATCATATATTATTACTGAGGTGATGGTTTTGATAAAATGTAAATTATAAGTTCTCAGAATCAGAGTTGATGTTGAATTCTAAAACCAGAATTAGATTTTTGCAATGCATGTGAAAATTGTGCATGATAACTGCCCCCTCCAGGTTACTGTAACAACTTTGAAACTTGCTGAATTGAGTTGAACATTGTCCCTCAACATCCCCTCACTGTAGAGAAATCACCTGTAAAATAATATTACGTTCAGGAAATATTCCACATATGTTTCCATCTTTAAGGTAAAAGTTTCTGTATTTGGAAATTTAGCAAAATATCTTTGTTAATATAATCTTTAATCGAATAATTACTTTGTGAAGAGAGTTCCTATTTCTTTTCAGTTCTTTTCACTTATCATGGCTGCATATTTGTATAGGACCTAGAAGACATCAGAATCCCCGCAATTGTTAGTGTTAGTCTATGTGAAATTCATAATTCTTGCAGGAAACTGATCCCTGGATATATTCAGCCTTTTTAGATTGGGGTAGATCGATTTTAGAACAGTGATTATTCTCTACTTTCCAAATGACTGTATTGGGTTGAATAGGTAAGTTGAGTTTCACAGACATGCTTTTCTGAAAGCCAATGTACATTTGTGCAACTGTATAGTAAACCTTGGGATATTCATACCAGCAAACTGGCTTCTGAGCAACAATAGAACAAATGGTGACTTTTGCTCTCAAAGTAGATAAGCAGATGGTGACAACTTCAGAGAGAGACTCAAAATATTTCAAACTTTTAAAATGGTAGGAATAAATCACAAGTACAGTAAGATGGGTGGAGTAAGGATGGCTGATATGAACTCTTACAACAGGGCTCAAACAACTTTCTACATGAAGAAGCCAATTAATCCAGATGGCTAACTGAATCACTAAAAGTATGGATAATTTAAATACTTATGTAATCTTGTAGAAGGTTAACATAGTTTTCTATATGCTGACAAATACCCATGGCTTATGACTTTTATTTCTCTCTGATTCCAATTCTATTGCTACTAAATTCTTTCTCTTACTCATTGTTAAATCTTTTTCTCCATTCAAAACTAACTCAAAAGTGGAATGTAACTTTACCTTATGGTCTCTTATAAGCCAATTAAGCAGTATAGGTGTATTTTAATAGCAAAAAGTACCAATATCTATGGGGGAATTCATTACACTGCAATACAAATAGCAGACAAGATAAAGCTAAACGTCTGATTTTTCCTAAACTTCTCTTTTGTGTACACCCACAAAAATGCTCCTGTTTGCCACCACGATGCCTTATATCTCTTTTGTGATAACTTCATATTTATCCTATTTTATATGTTCCTAACATTTAATATGTCTAAGCAATTTAGATGCGTTAAAAGATAGCTAGCTTAAAATCTGGGTAAAATCTGTGAATGCTCTTTCCTATTGGAGCATGATAGCCTTAGGGCAAAAGCTGTGGCAGTGTTCTTCGTTGAAATAAAAATAAATTAGATTATCTAAAATATTTAAATACTAACATTAGAAACATTTCTGTAAAAATATAAAAAAAGAACCATAATCCAACTATTAACTGTTTAGCGTACTGTCATGTAGTCATTTGATGTATACATTATCATCCAGAGGTAAGTTCACCAAAAGTATATCTTATATCTTAATAATGATTCTTATTTACATATTTGGCACTATGAAAGCCAAGATGAACATATTAATCTGTAAAGATAATTTCATATAGGGACCAATATGCAAGAGGATATGAAGAAGAGGCTTGGTGAAAATACATGCTAGCAGTAGATGGTTCAACATTCAGGATTATTAAGTAACCCCTAATTCAAGTCATATAATATTATAAAATTTAGAATCAAGAAATAGTAACTGATATTCTTGGCAAAGTTAAACTTATCTTGTACATAAAGTTTTAATATTCATATTCTCTGAATGCAAATATGTTTATTGTTTTTGGCAAGTGCTGGAGTAAAAGATTACTTGTTGTTTGTTTTGGAAATGATCATCACATGTAAAAATATGTCATCTGTTGTATATTTATAAGGAAATGACAAGAAAAAACATGTTATTTTACTGGAAAAAATCTCAATAAACTCTCAACACTGTAAGAATAAAAATGACCTTCTTCAGCTGAAAAAGGGCATCTATAAAAAACTACTAGTATCATATTCTATGGTAAAAGAATGAGTACTTTCTCCCTAAAATCAGGAATATGGCAAAATGTCCTTTCTCACCACTTCTATTAGGTACGATGCATGAGGTTCTAGCCAATGCAATCACTCATTTAAGCAAGACAAACAGATAAAAGACATCTGCTTTTAAAACTGTGAACATGCAAGATGAACATGTTGTAAAGAAAATCTTAAGAATTATACACACATGCACACACACAGGGAAAAAACTGTGAAAAATTATGAGCTCAGCAGGAACTCAGAATAAAGATCAATATACAAAAATCAAAGGGACATCTAGATGCTATCATTAAGTTATCCAAAAATGAAATTAAGGAAGTATATACACTTAGCATCAAAAAGAATAAAATACTTAGACATATATTTGAGAGCAGAAGTGCCTAAAAGATACACACAAAACTTCAAAGTTTGCATGAGGGGAAAGTAAAAATCTAATTAATGAAGACTTTTATGTCCATGTGTTCAAAAGCTCATTAAGATGTTAATTCCGGACCTTTAGATTTTGTGCAGTTTCTAGCATAATGTTTAGCATTTTTCAAAAGTTGCAAGCTATTTCTAAATATATACATGTAAAAGCAAAAGACAGTGATAATAATAATATTGACAGAACTTATACTTCTGGATTTCAAAAACTAGTATGACTTCAAGGGCTTATCTTTAAAAAAGTGAAAAAAAAAGAGCAACTATTGTCAAAATCAACTTGTAAGAACTCTGGGAAACAGTGGGAGGTTTACAGGAACCAAGTGAATGCTAAACCAAGGAAAAGATACCTTAAATATGAAAAGAAAGATTTGCGGCAATTTTACTTGTCCCATGACACCTCACACCCCTTGAATAGTCCCTTGAATTTTTGTGGTACCTTTTTTCCACATTCCCATACACTAATGGTTCATCAATATGTCTAGACTAGGTGTCTCTTCCTCATCATTGGGTTCAATTAGCATGATATCAGCAGTGTAATGGACCAGTGTGATGTCTTGTGGAAAAGGGAAAGGGGTTCAAGGTCCTTCCCAACTAAATTAGGACTTGGGTCTAGATAGTTGATATACCTCTGAGATATTTTGCTCTTTTTGCCAGAAGGCAAATTGCTCTGATGATCTTTACTAACAGGTATAGAGTAAAAAGCATTTACCAGATCAATAGCTGCAGACCAGATTCTAGAGGACCAAGTAATGAAGCCACATCAGCAACAGCAATTTAGAGATACCACCTAATTAAGTTTATAATAATCAACTGCCATTTTCCAAGATCAATTTGCTTTCTAAATAGTCCAAATAAATGTCTTGAATCAGGGTATGTGGAAATTACCACCTCTGCATCTTTCAAGATTCAGTGAAATTTTTCTCAGTTTCATTGAAAAGTGCACATTTAAAGGGTCTTCCAAAATATAAAAAGTGTCCTAAAACTAATATCATACCTAAAAACAAATTTTTAGTCTTGCTTAAATAAATTTTCTGTAAATTAAATCTCCCAGTAACGTAATCTTGGCTCAGTTTCATTTTTCTTCTTAAAATATTATTTCACTATTCTTTTAGAAATTACTATAGTCTTGGTTTTATAATGAATATAATTTTACTTTATAAACTCAACAAATGACAAAAGACTTTTAAATTAACGTCTTTCTTGGTTTATATTACCCATAATTTTGAAGGATGGAAAGTGGAAGAAGTATAATGGGTGATAGCACATCACCTGAAAGATCCATGGCTACTGTGAAGAGTTAGCACTGAAGGCTAAAACATCTTTTCCAGGAATACTGTCAGCTACCAAGTTAATGATGAAAACGTTTTTATTTTTTACAAGTGGGAAAACAAGATAGTACTGAACCGAACAGGTTAGGATAAAGCAGAAGATACCTTCAGCAACAATTTGACACTCAGATAACAGAGGTCTAGAAAGGAGTGTAAGTTTTAACTGAAATAAGATGCCAATATCACATTCTGGTAGTAAAAAAATAATATGCGAAAACTTGCATGTTGGATGTATAATATGGACCTGAAGTTGAATAAATATTATGGAAACTTAAGGGGTTTTAATTTAAAGTAATATGAAACAATAATAAGGAGTTCCACCTGAGGTTATATTTAAAACTATATTATTATATTTGTTTGGCATTCTAAAATGAACAGTGTATATCTTAGCATAACATTTTAAACACTAAATTTTCAAAGAAACACCTCTATAAAAACTTTATATGAAAAATGAAAACCAAATTATTGCTTTCTTAATTATTGACTAATAATCTCATGAAAACAAGAAAGTTATATTTAATTTTTTAGCATAATTCACTGTAGGACTAAGAACTAGCTAAGAACATGATATTTAATAATAATTTCCAAAATCTCTGAATTAAACATGCAGTTCAGTGAGATTGTTTCCAAATTGGATTTGGACCAAACAACAGTAATTTTAGAAGCCCATGTTCATTCATGTGTTAATTATGTTATTTAGAATAAACTTATTAATCACAAAATTTGGTTCTGTTTTAAGTTAGGATGTTGGGATTAAAAATTTAATGGAACATGATAGTTTGCTATAAAAATTATGCAAGTATTAGTGGAAATGCATCTGTATCAGATTTATGTGGCTGCTGTAATAATCTGCCACACACTCAATGGTTTAAAACAACAGAAATTTATTTTCTCACAAATCTAGAGGTCATGGATATGAAATTAAGCTCTCGGGAAGGCCACAGGTCATGTGGAGCTTCTAGGAGAGAATCTGTTTCTTGCATCTCCAGCTATTGGATGCCAGGAATTCTTGGTTTGTAGCCATTATCACTTCACTCTCGGCCTTCCATCCTCACCTCTCCTTTGCTCTCTGGGTGTAAACCCTCTGCCTCTCTCTGTCAGCACACTTGTGATGGCATTTAGGGCCCAGGCTGACAGCCCTGGAAAAGCTCCTCTTGTCAAGATCCATAACACAATCATGCTGTTAAGATAATCTTTCTAAATAAAGTCACATTTACAGGTTCTAATACAGTATCGTGTGTGAAAGAATTAAAAAGGATATGGAGAGTACCCACTTAATGATAGAGTTTAAAGTAAGATGCTGCATTTAAAACTGTACAAAAAACAACTACAATTTAAAACTTTTGCAAAGCATACAAAATAACATCAAATTGTATAAGACAAAACTTGGGAGAAAAGTACAACAATTCACTGATCTACCACCATGTACGGAGATGTACAAATTCCTGTGGAGCAATCAATGCACTGAACAGTTTGCTAAGGATCAAATGATTTTTACTGGTGTGCATTTAGGTTGCATCCAATGCCTGACTATTGGGAATTGTGCTGCTATGAACATCGGGGTGCATAGGTTCTTTTGAATTGGTGTTTCAGGATTCTTAGGGTATAATCCCAGCAGTGGTATTGATGGGTCAAAAGGCAGTTCCATTTTAGTTTCCAGTAAATGAGTGGATAAAAAAACCTATGGTACATTTACACAATGGAATATTACACAGCAGAAAGAAAGAAGGAGCTCTTACCCTTTGCAACAGCATGGATGGAACTGGAGAGCATCATGCTAAGTGAAAATCAGCCAGGCCGTGAAAAACAAATACATATGATCTCACCTATAAGTGGAACCTAATCAACAAAACAAGCGAGCAAAACATAACCAGATACATTGAAATAAGGAACAAGCTGACAGTAACCAGAGGGGCGTGGGGCAAGGGATAATAGGGGACAATAGGGGAAAGTCCATCAAGGAACATGTATAAAGGATACATGGACAAAACCAAAGGGGGTAGGTTCAAGGGTGTCAGGTAGGGATAGGTGGGACAGGGGCCATGATGGGGTGAAAATGGAGACAACTGTACTTGAACAACAATAAAAAATGTAAAATAAAAAATTAAATTAAAAAAGATATTTAAAATATATAGTTAATGATATTGATCTGAAGACATATACATGCATATGCAATAAATAAATCTTATTTTCAGGCACATATTAATTAAAACTGATCACAAATTGGAAAGATACAATGCCAAAATTTTGTAAATATAATATTACTTTGTTAATTAATTTAAAATTTAATGAAAGCTTTCAGAACTAGTGGGATTTAACTAAAGAACTCTTTCAAGCAAATAATTTAATCTTATGTTCATGTATATGAGAATCATAGGGCTAAAAGTTAGTGACCAAAATATCCAATCTAATAATTTAGAAAGGCCAGCACAGCTAGTAAAAACAGTAGAAGAAAGAAAAAGATAAAAATAAGAACACAATTATGTAGCCAAATATATTTTGTTGAATGTTAATTATTTTGATGAATTTGATATATACAAAACTGAAGATATTAGAAAGCAGTAGAAATACAGATAAAATGGCACTGAAAGAAAACTAGGAACATAATTTTGCCCATGAATTTAAAAACTTAATCAATTTATTTATATGTATATATAAATTATCAAACATTCAATAAGTAGAATATTAAATGTTTTTAGAATTTTATATAATTGAGAAAATGATGCTTCTACAGAAATTAAATTGCCATATTTTGCCATGTATGATGTACACTTTTTGCCCAAATTTTTGTGGGAAAATAAGGACATGAATTATACATGGGTAGTACTAATTCCATACCTATATAAATGTTTTTAATTCTTTTATTTATACTTATGCATTAAAAGTGTAACTCTAGAAAGCAACAACAATATCTGTATGTTCAAGAGTAAATGCTAAAATTCCTCTATAACGCAAAAAAGAAGTAACTAAATATAAATAAATAAATAATCGAATATAAAATTAAAAAGAAAGATTTTTTTTCTTGACTGTTTGGGTCAAAAATGTGGGTGTGCATGGTACACGGTAAAATAGGTACTATTTTTAAATTGTCATAAATAGCCTCCAAGCAAAACTGTGTGACAGTGCATACATGAGAATCTCAAAACAGGGATAAGTGGGGATCAACCATTGAGCAGCAGGGTGACACATGATGTATCAGCAACTGTGAGCAGTGACAGGAAGGCAGAGACTTCTGAAGGCGTTCTTCCAGGGAGTCCGCACTGCTTTCCTGGGGAGAGCTAGGGCCACCCTTTTGCAGCATTAAAATGTGAAAATTCATGTACAGGTCAAATAGAGAATCTTATGCATTACACTAGTCTGAAAACATAACATTCAAAATTTAATTATAAAATTGAGTATTATTCCAAGGCAAACTGCCAAACTCAAGTTAAAAAAATATCCTTTTTCTTTAGCTCTTTCATCCATATGCACATTGATTGTCCTGGATAACTATAGTTTCAGCCTTGCCCCAATATATGTTTTATAGCTTTAATTTCTTTTTGGGGATTACCAGTTTTAAATTAGTCTGAATAATATTTATTATCTGATTGCTAAGGGGAAAACCTTGATAAGATATTGTGTGCCATTAATATTTTCATTCAATATATATTTCCTTAATAGAATTATTCCAGAGCTATTCATTAGGCAAAATAATTTCCTATGTTGGGAAATTCTCACACTATGGTGGGGATGCATATTAGGTTAGAAATACTTGATGAGTTTAAAAATTAGACAAACGGAACTAACTGGACTAACAAACACAACAGAGACAGACTCATAGATGGAGAACAGATGACAGCTAGTGGGGGGGAGGTTAGGGGTGGAGGGATTGAACAAAAAGGAAAAAGGACTCATGGATATGGACAATAGTGTGGTGATTGTCGGTGGGGAGGAGGGTAATACAATAATTACAGAAATTTAAACTTTGATAATGAAATCTTGATTCTGAGAAAATTCTACTTGCCATCATGTTACAAAAACAAAACTACGTTCTTGGACAGTAGAAAGCACACAGATGCTGACAGTAAAGAACACTCACATAAAACTAGACAGTACATAAGAGTAAAAACTATATTATGGTGACAGAAAAAGAAGAATGATATTTGGAAACTAAAATACAGTAGATAAAATGTCAAAGTTTAGGGACATGGATCTTTATAAAGTTCATTTTAAAAAGTCAGATATGAAAAAGCAAGAAATGTGTCAAATAAATAAGTCCCACACATACTCAGGTCTCATTTGCCCAGCTTATTCAGTTGCTTCGTTTAATGTTATAAGTATATTTAATAACGGGCTTATTACTCATTACCAATTGTCGAGTATTTAAAATGAAATAAAACGTTGCAAATATTTTGTGTGAAACAGCATTACAAAATTGTCATCCGTCAGCGGAAGAAGCTTGAGGAAGCACATACCGCTCTGCTGTTAAAGGTTAACTGTGGCTCTTGGTTCAGCTGGATTTGACTGCCTGCAGATTGGGAACAAAGCTCGGTGCCAGTGAAAACCTTAAGAGATCTATGCAGCAAAGGAAGTCATATTTCTAGGGATGAAATCAAAGAATTATGACAGTGCAGAATGAAATCAAATTTTTATTTAAAATTAATAATATTCTGATAAATATTGTCTTCTTATGAAAATATAACACCTTGTGGAATGTTTTCACTTGTCTCTTATGTAGAAGTGTTTTGGTGAAATAATAGTCATAATGCATATCTATAGTTTTAGGTATATTTTTAAAAATACATATATTTTTAATGTTTTTTTCTTTTGTAAAATTCACACTAACATTTTTAAACATACCCTGATGATAAAAAACAAAAACTGCTGAAAAAATAACATTTAAAGTCAATTTTGGATTTAAAAGAAATTTCTATACCCAGCATATGTGAAAGAACTTTATTTGAATTTAAAATGCAGTTGTTTTGAAGTCAAGGGAAGGTAGAAGGTTAGAGTACGTATATTATGATGCATACTTGAAAATAGTTATAGATTATGAATGTTTAAAATCACCCAGCCATTCACAACTTGTACAAAAATTATTGTCGTCCAAGGAAGTTCTGTAAACTATGCTTTGTGCTGATTTTCTGTGAAAGAATAAAATTAGAAAAAAAGTGAAATATTTATTAATTGCTTACTTGATGATACATATACCAAGCCTTTCTGAAAAATGATATAATATGGAAATGTATCACATAAGCATTATAGAAAATTTGTTTTAAAATTGGCCAAGCAGAATTTTAGATATGATCTGGGAGAAAGACCCGTTTGAAAGATTCAGCTTGGACAGCTTTACGTGAATCTCACAGACGGCACATGGCCCTTAAATCCTCCAATACTGTCACTGGCCTTGTCTGTTTACTTGTAACTGACATGTCACTTCCATTTCTGAACCTCAAAATCCCTGATGAATCTGTGTTCTTTCTGATTCCTGATATCTCAATTTCACTCAAAGATGAAACCGAGTGTTTTAGGCAACTTTTCGCTTACTGACTTTTTTGAAGCTGGAAAGGATCAGTAAAACTTTCTTATTTGTAAATCTATAGATGAGAAAAATTTCAGAGGGTGTAAGTGACTAAGTTGTTCCAGTGTCAAATAACTTAGGATGTATTTAATCATTAGTTTCTACCTATATATTCGAATTTCTTTCCCTGTTTTCCTTTCTTAGGAGCTAAGAAGAGAAAGCAGTCAGGTGAACGGTGGCACACATTTTTAAGTGTAACCACCTACATCTTTCCCTGTTCACTGGCCTTTCTGCATTATTTACAGTGGGAATCAGCATCAAAAGTAAGGCCAAAAAAATAGGCTGGATGTAGAACCAGAGCTTTACTCTCCTCTGCCCCAGGAAAACACGTCAGCAAAACCATTACATCAGCTGTCCTGTTTTTAAGTGCCCCTAGCAAGAAAACCACTAAATGAAGTTATCTGGAATAACAAGAAGTATTAAGAGGCAACATCCTTGGCTTTGAAAATTTATGTCTTGGATATAAAAATAAAAAACAACTAAACTATGAATAGACAAAGATATGTGGTTGTCTGTGTACATGTCCAGAAAGTAAGAAGTATGGGAGGAATGGCATAGAAATTTTAAAATTATGTAGAAGCAAATTTGCATAGAATGTACTTACCATATATGGGGCAATTTAAATATCAGGCTATGTAATAATAGTGGCATGTTATAATCTACTGAGTAAAATAAGATTCAGGTATCTGTATTCTTATAAATAAATATGTGAATAAATGTGATAGAACAAAGGTTTTTTTTTTTTTTCCTTATTGCAGAGTGCCAGCCAGTAAAATTTATGAGAACAGGTGGAATTAGAGAACTACCCTTTGGCAATCTTAGTAGTTCCAGTTGACAAGGGAAAAATCATCAGTGGTTGCTCAGACTACTGTGGGAGGAAGCTACTGTGAGTAATAGGACTTCACCTAGTTTTAGAGCATCTTCTCATAACACATTCATTAATTGCAAACATGATATTTGTAACTTACTTTGGAGAAACCCAGAAGATACCACCTTAAACATGGCCAAGTGAACATTGACAGTAATGGGACAAATAAAATCTTGTAGCACCCAGTAAAATATAATGAAAAACACAGTTTTGATAAGGTATAATGAAAATAATATACTTAGGTGATATTTCTACCAAAATTATAAAGAAAGTAAGGAGAGGAAGGAGGGGGAGAGACATCAGAAAAATCTAAAGCAACATACTCAATAAAATGGCAAGCCTGTAATCTCCAAAATATTAAGATTGTGAAAAATATGAAAATACTGATGAACTCTTCCAGATTGAAGATGATGAAGGACACCTTACAAATGAATATTAGTTGTGATCCTGGATGGATGATTTTGCTATAAATAGTATTATCGGATAGGAGGTAAAATTTGAGTGAATTTATAGATTAGATGGTAGCATGGTTACCAATATGAATTTTCTGCTTTTATGTTTATATTATATATATTTGAAAATTTATTTTTAGAGAGGTTTAAGAATCATAGCAAAACTAAGAGGAAGATACAGAGATATTCATACCCACTTGCTCCACACACGTGTAGCCTGCCCCATGGATAACATCCTCCATCAGCTTTTTTGGATAGTTTCTTTCACTTGGTGATAATGCTTTTAAGGGTCCTCCATGTCTTCTCATGGCCTGATAGCTTATTTCTTTCTAACAATAAATCAGTTGAATTAGAAATCTTCATAATTCTGATGTAGAGGCTGTCTACTGTGCAGCTGAATAAAGAAAATGTATATTAATCAGGAATATCTATTTGTTATAGGTTAATTGAAACATAGTCAACCCAAGGAAAATTTATGAAGTCTATCAAGTTTATTGTGCATTTACTGTCTCTATCCTTTCCTGCATGAGATTGCTAACCTCCATTTCAAATAGAATGCCCTGTGTTTCCTTACTTTACACTTCCTATCTATCAAATGGGGAAGACACTGATAAGCAGTTATTTATATATTTATTGTTACACAGTTACTTAAACATATCACATTAAACAGATCTTTAAATATTAAAGAGTTAATAGATTAAAGGATTTTGCTTTTTTCTCTTCCTTCTCCTTCTCCCCTCCTATTCTTTCTCCCCTCCTTCTTCTTCATCTCCTTTTGGATGGTATAATAATGTCAGGATAAACAATGTTAGAATGCTGGAAAGAGGGGAACCTTGAACTTGCAGTTGATCTTGATTATAAAGTACACACACACACTCAAAAATAAGTAAGCCTAGTGCATGTGTGAATGTGCGTACAAGCAATTTACTTTTAGTGTGTTTGTATTTATAAATGTATATAAACATTTACGTATGTGTTTGCATTTGTTATTGCTTCTCTAGCAAATTACTACAATTCTTAAACTAAATCGTTACAAATTTATTGTTTATGTAGTTCCACAAGTCAGAAACCTAAAATGGGTCAGCTGGCAGTCTGCCTTCTGGGCTCCCTAAGGGGGAATCAACTCTGCTTTTCTCTTTTTTCTTTTTTTTTTTTTTTTGTCTCTTCCAGTTTTTTTAAAGGCTGGCTATGTTCTCACCTCAAACCAGGATTTATTAATGTCATTTTATCCAGTGATCTATAATTACAAGTTAAAATATTATACTAATTTAGCTCTGGCCAGTGTGGCTCAGTGGATTAAGTGCCTGTCTTCGAGCCAAAGGGTCACTGGTTTGATTCCCAGTCAGGGCACATGCCTGGATTGCCGGCCAGGTCCCCAGCAGGAGGTGTGCAAGAGGCAACCACACATTGCTGTTTCTCCCTCTCTTTCTCCCTCCTTCCTCCTCTCTCAAAATAAATAAATTAATTCTTTAAAAAATAAAATAAAATATCATACAAATTTAAATGTTATGACTGGCACCTACAAAATTCTGAATAAGAATGCAACTCAGACAAAGTGAAGAATGATTTCCATTCTAATATTAGATTGTTAACTTTAAAATTACATGCCCATACTTTTCACTACTTGATTAATAACATACATTTCATTTAGTTTAGTTTTTTGTCCAAACACGTAGCATCTACACTTATGACTTCTTTGCACTGCACCTCCAAGTGCACATAGTGTTAGTGCCCAGTGACAGAATTTGGAATCAAATCTACACATTTAGGCATCTATTGGGTAAGCAAAAGTGTCTCTTTCCTTGAAAACAGACCCTTTTTCATAGCCTAATGAATGTTTGTGAATGAATGTTTTATGGATACAGTCATGTCTGTTTTGTTTGATAGATGATATATTACAACGAGACATCAAAAAATGAAGTTAACAAGGTCATGCATGTATCTGTGAAATATGATGGCCTTGGTTAAATGTGACAGGCATCTTAAAGAATATATGCATGAGTCATGGGTCATCCCTAATAATTTCCAAGATGCTGTATGGAACTCCATTCATTTTAACAAGAGTGATGTGTTTACAAATATAAAATGAGAGATCTTCAAATGTACTACTCAAGTCAAAAATTGACTAAGACAGTGACCAGAGAGGAGAAGTTAGGGAATTTCAGGAGAAAAGAGTGAAGGGTTTTCAGGGACAATTATAAAGGACACATGGACAATGGAAACAGGGGAGGAAGGTGGGAAGGGCTGGGGTTTGGGGGAAAGGAAGAAACCATACTTGAATAACAATAAAAAAAGTAAAACCCACAATGTTGATATTTGGACTGCAAAAAAAAAAAAAAAAAACAATTCATTTAACATCCACTCTATTGACATAGAGTATATTGTTTGTGCATATTGAAGATAATAAGCAAACCTACTCTTTTTGCCAAAGATAAACTGATGAAAAGATACTATTATTTTTAATTTGCTGACCATTATACTGTTTTATCTTTTACATATGCATTGGTTTTTAAAATTATATTTTTCAAAAATATATAGAGCATGAGAGACACCTACTGGTTTTTCTAACTAGTGAATATTTTATACAGCTGTTAAGATTCTATTCAATTTTAAACTTTTTGAAATGTTTCAATTCATGTTTTCATTTGCCATTCATTTAAAATATTTTAATAAATTATTTTTAGAGTGGTTTTAGGTTCACTACAAAATTAAGCATAAGGTTCCCACTCATCCCTTTTACCTCTCACCCATAACATTTCCCAATATTTACATCTTTCACTAGAAAAATAAATTTGCTGCAGTTGATGAGCTTATATGGATACATCATTATCACGCAAAATCCATAGTCTTCAGGAGCATATGTCTGTGGTATGGTCTTTCCTATAAGTCAGCTGAGTGACTGCTAGGCTAAATGCCTGCTGAGCAGCCTGGCAACAAGGAATAAACAAGAGTCACACACAGTATCTATGCTATTCACTCAGCTTTTATTGAATTCAGGTTCACTCGAAGTAGAACATCAACATACATTAATATCTTCTACACTCTAACAACCTAAGAGAATTATAACACACACAGAGCGATCCATGGGGGAATAATGAACCTGAGCTCTAGTGTCTCAGTCTGCAGGTCCCAGAGAGAGCACAGTGGGCAAGGGGGTTGTCAGCATCTTGAAGGGAAGGATCTCTGGAGCCAGGTGGGCAGCAGGGCAGGTGAAGTTTTCAGTCCAGCAAGGCAAAGCCTCTAGTGGTCAGGATCAAGGGAGATCAACGTGTCATGGAGCAGCACGCTGGTGTGTGGAGCTTGGCTGATGCAGCAGTGGTCTGGAACCTAATTCAGTCATACCATGAAAGTGGTGTATTCCACCCTCCTGAGTCTTTTTGATAAATGTCTTGGCACCCTTGATGGCAAGTGGGGAATTTCTCAGCAACCTATCTCTAGGTGGTCCTGCTCTGCAGCAATGGCTGTTCTGGGCACGGGTAAGGATATTTTAGGTGTACCTCCTTGCTAGATGTGTCTAGTGTGACTTAGGCAGTTTCCCTCTTGAACCAAAGTGTCGTGGCTGCCCGGCAGCCATCTTGGTTGACATGAGTGACTCCACTTTGTTTTATATACTTTATGCTATTTTGACCTGACCAATGCCATTTTATGGGTCCTGCTCTATACAATAGTTACATTAGGGTTCACGCTGGGTATTGTTTATTCTATGGGTTTTGACAAATTTATAATGACATGTATTCACAGTTACATATACAAAATAATTTCACTGCCATGAAAGTTCTCTGTTTTCTGTGTATTCATTCCCATCTCCTCTGGCAAGCACTCTCTTTTTACTGTCTCCATAGTTTTAGCTTTTTCAGAACATCATAGAGTGGGCACTGTATAGTACATAGCATTTTTAGCCTCACTTGCCATGTGTTTGTTGCATTACAGATGAAATATGATACTTAATAAACATATATCTAGCAGAGTCTACTATTGCGTCCACCCCCAATGAATTTGAACTTTAGTTATTGTTATTGTGTTCATCTTTCGGCTGGTACAAGTATTAGTGTAATGTTTGGATTTCAATTTTTCTACCAGTTTATACCCCAAATTGTCAACAATATGAGAGAACAGAACTAGATGTTTCAGATGTTAGTCATTTAAGGCAGGCGTAAGATGCATGCACATTAAAAACAAACAAACATATAGATATATACACCTGATTAAATCTGAGCTATGCAGGAAACTGTTGTGATATATAGCAGAGGAACATATGGCCTGGTTGCCTGTGCAATCTTGGCTCATGCCAGTCTTATTCTCATAATTTAATAGTCCCACTTTGCTCTCAAAAAGTCTGCTGGTATGTATAATATATGATATGGTGATTTTTATGTATTTTATATATTCTTCATGAGGAATACCTCTCCAAAGCTTTCCCTGAGGCTTTCAATATCCAGACTCATTATTCTTTAACCCATTTATTTCAGCCATTTTTCTCCTCCATTATTTTCTTCTTGCCTACCACGATATTTTTATCTTGTTCTAAATATAAAATTTATGTAATTCTGTCATCCTGTCAGGCTACCATTAGACTTTCTTTGTTTTATTGCATGTTTTTCATATGTGTAGATGGTAAACACTGATAGGGGACTCAAGACTTGGAAAATTTTAGCTTAAGGTAAAAAGTTGTAAGTCTAGCAAGTATCGTGTATGTTAAAGCTTTTGTTTCAGAAACTAGAGATAAGGCCCAGCCGGCCTCCTGGGGATTGCTAGAAGATTACCGCCTGGGGACATCGGACCTTTTGTGTTCCAGGGAGAGACAGATGACCACCCTCCCCTGGGAATAGCTAACCGCCCAGAACAGGAATGCTGCAGTCTTGCTCACCTAATCCTCCCTGAATTTCAAAGCCCTCACACTCCTTGTTTATCCACTCACCCCCGGCTTATAAAGCTTCTGGCCTGGAAAGAAAAGGGAAGATGGTTTGTTAGGGTGTGAGCCCACCGTCTTCTCATATTGCCATCCATCTGAATAAAGTACGCGTAAAGATTCAATCGCTGTCATTGCTTATTGGGTTTGGGAGTGACAGGCAGCCCGAATGCCAGTGTCTTTTCTTGTTACAAACACTACTTCTTAATTCTTTGTAATTGCTGTATCTTTAACTTTTTTGCAAATGGAATATCTGGCTATCACTAAACAGAGTAATATGTTGAATCAGTACCAGTGATTTCCACAGACCAAGGTGAATGATATTTTTAAGGTTTTATTCTCCATCAATCTATACTGCATTGGCATTATTGATTGTTGTCTCTGTTTTAAAATCTCCTCCTTTCTCCTATATTATAAACTGTTTTATCCCATACTTACTTTTGACTTCCTTTTCTCTTTCCTTTTTAAAATCTGTTTTCTATTACTATACCTTTTAATGGATTTTTTCAAGTCTAGTTATGTCTCTTCTTTAGTTAGAAATAATTTTGTTGTTATTTTTATTCTGCATAGTATAATGTGTTATTCTGAGGAGCTATTATGAAAGCAATTTCATAAATCATTTGGTATTTTGATGTCAAATAGAGGTTCTGAGATCTGATAAACTTTTGTCCACAGGTCTTAGGCTTTTCTTTCTTAAAAACACTGGCAGCAGTGGGTGAGTGCCAGGTGATACAGTATGAAGCAAATTAATAGCCTTCCAAGGAAAAACAAACAAAAAGCGAATGAAAAAGTAACATCAGCAGTAACAGGAAAATCTTAAGAAATGGGATGCTAAATTATTAAAATGAGTGGAATCAATATAACCTTAGAAATAAGTATCTTCTTCTAGAAACAGGAGAAATCACTATTTTAAATATATTTGACCAGTTATGAGTATAAACTACCTACCATCACTTACTCTTGCTCTTTTATCTAATAACCGAGAAACAGATTTACTCAGCTGTTTCCCATGTGAATAAAGGGAAGGCAACCCCATTCCTTTTTCTAAGATGAGCCTTCCATTTGTCTATGCTAATTATTTCATTCAATTTTCCAGTCAAGTGGCTTAATTGTTTGCACTCTGCATTTCAGGAAAGCTTGAGTTCATACTCCAGGAATATTTGGGTGATTTTTTTTTCTTTTCTCTTTTTGTTCACTTCTATTTCATCTTGCTGATTCGCTTTCCCCCTTCATTGCTTCTGGTCTTGAAATGCGTGAAATGAAAGTAGCCTCGAACTCTACTGGCTGCCATTTTAAAACCGTGAGGGAAAACAGGCTTCAAATCATGCAAATGCCAAAGGAAAGAGTAAAATTAAACAAAAGACAAACAAAAAAGCAAAAGGAACAAGGTGATGAGGACAAGGGAACTTGGAGGCATAATTCAGCCAGTTTCTATTTCTGGAAGCTGAAAGTATCTAAACTGGCAACACTCACGCTGAATCCTGGATAGAATGGATATAAATGAAAAAGAAGCTGTTAAAACCAGAAGATGGAGCAATGGAATTCACCTAGATCATGGCACAAATATTCAAAGGCTTTAAAAGGTTTACCTACTTAATATTTAAAAAGTAAAGGTATCTGTGTTTTATATAATAGACGGTCATTAATGAAAATTAGGGAAGAGGGAAAGTTTTAATTATGCTGCTATATTGTGTAGAATAACCTTAGTTTAATTATATTAAAACATATTTTGTAAACAAATATAATGTTTGGAAGTATGTGAGCATAAAGATAAAAGGTCCAAAGTTCATAAAATCTTAAGTTTCTGGAAAAAATTTTAATTTCCTTCAAGGACCTTGCCCCTCATTTTATGCTTCATACTGGGTTGGCTTTGTTTGTTTTATTTTCTGGGAAAAATAAAGTTCTTTGAATTCTAAATTTTATTATAGATTTTAGTAAATATCTAATTACATCATTGTTTGGAATTATATAACAGATTTCATTCATAACAGTATACTTGATAATTTGAATTTTCTATTCTGCTTTATTAAAAATTATATTTTACTGATTATGCTATTACAGTTGTCTTGACTTTTCTTCCCCCTCTGCCCTCCATCCACCCAGCATCTCCCACTCCCTCAGGCAATCCCCACACCATTGTTCATGTCCACAGGTCATGCGTATAGTATCTTTGGCTACTCCATTTCCTATATGTACTTTGTATCCTCATGGCTATACTGCAACCAGCAATTGGTACTTCTTAATCCCCTCACCCCTCCACCCATTCTCCCACACCTACTCCTTTCTGGCAACCATCAAAATGTTTCTGTGTGCATGATTCTGTCTCTGCTCTTCTTGTTTGCTTAATTTGTTTTTCAGATTGAAAGAGTACATGTACATACACATGCACACATATATTTGATTATATATCTATGCTTTACTTTTTATGTAGCACAAAATATACCAGCTTTTTGTGTTCATGTCTAAACTGAGCCCAGTAAAGTATATTTTGGGAAGGAGTGACTTTTACTAGTTGATGGTGCCATTTTCACCTGTATTGTACAGTTTTTATTAGTTTAGATTCCATTTGCAGCTTTTGAATGTTTAGAAATGTATCTGCTACTTGCAAATGTGCACACAAGCATGTACATACTGGCACACTCACATAACAGTACACTCTCACAGTTTCACACATTTATTAGTGAACTAATTGAATAATTGAGTAAATTAACAAAAGAGAGGCATTGTCTCTAAAATTAATTTATATATTATACTTATGACTTGGATGCGAATACACAATACCATATGTAAATGACCCATTATAGAATAGTAAACATGAAATCTATATATTTTTATTAACCAATGTCACCCCAATAAAGTTGATGAAAAGGAAAACAATAAATAAAAAATACACATCTCAAAACTTAGAGACTTGGCACCTACCACTAATGTTACTGGCTAACAGCTGACATGTGGAGCATTATTCTGTGTGAGGAGTAGCTGTACTCTGTTCCAATATGATTACTTTTTTCTAGGCCTTTTGTTCAATAGAATATATTCCTAGACATAGAATTCAATTTCTGTAAAAGGTGTGCACAATTCTGTAATGAAGCAAAGCATTGATTTGTTTTATACCTGGCAAATCTCATGAGAGGTTTTGATATGACACTATAGTTTTCAAGGTGGCATATATTATAGGTCTGAAACTTTACAGATATTACAGTTATATTTGTATTCTATATGCCAGAATGTGTATAATGATAATAAAAGTTACCATAGGTTTTCCTAAAAAAAAAAAGTCTGAATATATAGCAAGTACTTGATCATAATGTTTTGATTTTGATATTACTTAATTCAAACTCTTTCTTGATTTTCTAAAAGTAATTTTTGTATGAAAAACTCCAAATGATGCTCTTTTATAAAATTTATTTCATTATCCTATCATATATTTGGCTAAACATTATTTCCATAAATCTATTTATTTGGGAGAAGAAGAACAGAATCCTATTTCTTTCTGACTCAATCCTATTGCTGATATTTAATTAAAAACAAAAACTGATTATAAGTGAATGATTATGAACATCTCTCTAGGGAATTCAAGAGAAAAACCTAACATAATATGACAAATACTTTCTTTCAACCATGAGTTATAGGAAATGCATTCTAAATTTGAAAAGTCAATTTATTTTCAGCAAACATGTTACTGGTGTTGTAGAAACAAAATTAAACAAACCACCTTTGTTGGAGGGAGACATGGAGTTAATGAACAGTGAATCACTGACATTTGACCTGGAAAAAATAAAGGAATCTCATACTTCATCAACTGACATTTCTCTCTGACAGTGAATTCCAACGGGATAAAATCATACTTCTGTGCAATGGATGCTGGTGCATTTTTAAAAAGACACAACGTAAGCAGCAGCTTCAGTTAACAGAGGTTCTTACTGCCTTCTGTCCTTGCAACCTATTTCAACTAAGTATAGATACTTAAAGTAAGACAATTTAAAAGAAAATAACCAAATATTAGGTCATGGCTAGGTTTAGGGTAAAGGACAGTTACAAATTTGAAATACAAATTCACGTTTATGATATGAATGTACCTAATACTAACACTATTGAGAAGAACTGGACAGAATTGTCAATACAAAGAAGTTACCATTTATTGAGGTTGAAGGATGAGCCCATCACCTGGCACTGTGCCCACCATATATTGTGTCCCATTTTCAGAAGTTCCTTTAAAGTGTGTATGAGAGAGACTTAGAGCAGAATTGTGTACTTCAACAATCAGGACAATCAAAATGTGTGTTTATTGTCAATTCATTTTTACTTCTATTTTCAATGAGAAGGCTTAAATATATTTAGCTTCCTTGGTTTGCTGCCATTAAAAGGATTTTAACGATATAATTCTATGGAGTTCAGATAAAATAATAGTGATCAATGAGAGTATCTGACTTGGCATATAAGAACAATAGTAATTGTAATAATAGTGCTAGTAATAGTATTTCACATGTATTTGATAGCTTACTACTTTTCAAGTAGTAGTTTACTTTTTTATATGCTATTATTTCATTTAATTATCATCAAAACTCTGAGAAAGCAGAGCACCCTACGATTTAAGTTGGTTAATTCCCTAGAGATAGTTTAAATAAATTTATATAAGAGAAAAGAATAAAAGGAAGGAATTTCTTCAAGTTTATATTATGCTTTACGGTATGTCAGTATTTACAAGCTTGATATTTTGTAATATGTTTACTAAAGTCAGAGGAAACCCACTAATCAAAATAATATATCAGATATACCAAAATAATATTAGTAAAAGTTATACTTGGATGGCATTACTGCCCATAACCTCAGAGATTAAAAGGGAGGAAGTCACCTCATGAGGAATAGAATATGGGACCAGGTTATGCCCAGGGAAATAGAGCAAGTGTGAGCTAAATATAGTTGAGTTTTTCAGCAAGTTCGGAGCAAGGATGACTTTTTGGTTGATAATTGAACATTTGAAATAACTCAGATTATTTGTAATGTACTATTAATTACTTCATTTAAAAACTTGTACCTGATGTAGCAGAAAACCAGGATTATTCTCTTGCTCCTTCATTAGATTTGTTCTGTTAATGAATTATTTCCTATTTCTTTTATGAACTTTTGAGTCGGTACTCTTCCAATTTTATTTTTAAATTTTTTCAGGCAATAACAAAACAACTGTATCCCAGTAAAATATAAAGTGCTTCAAAATCTCAGAGTTTTCCATTACTGAATCTCCATTTTAATAGCTTCGGGCAGCTCAGCTTCTTGTTTGCAAATATTCAGGGGCAGAGGGGTTAAGGGAAACCTATTTATCTTCTTTTATAACCTGTATTGTATAGTTCACTTTTTTTCATACATTACTTGAGTTTTACCAGACCCAAGGAAAATGGAGGAGAATAAGAGATAAGATCTTATTTGATTTAAGTTTAATCCAGTTAACCTTTAGTTTCCATTACCTTTACTGTGGAGTGTGCTCATTCTTTGTCTCTTTCTCTTCATGGTGCAGTTTGTACATCATTTACAGATTTCCTACCTGAGCCCTACACCTGCATTTTCCCACAGCTGCTTGCTGAGCTTCCCAGACTAGCTGATATGACTTCCACTGAGCATCTGGGTTTCTATTGCTTCCACTTGGGATCTGTGTCTGCCTCCAGTTGGGTCTCTTAAGTGGAGAGACTTTTACAGGATCCCAGGCTAGCT
>PVKU01007227.1:0-90792 GCA_004027475.1 Anoura caudifer
CAGCAACATAAAATGGAGTAAAAATAGCCTCTTCAACAAGTGGTGTTGGGAGAACTGGACAGCTATGTGTAAAAAAATGAAACTCGAGCACCAACTTACGCCATACATAAAAATAAATTCAAGGTGGATAAAAGATTTAAATATAATCTGTGACACTATTGAAGTCCTAGAGGAGAACATAGGCAGGAAAATCTCAGATATTTTACACAGCAACATTTTTACTGATATGTCCCCTAAAGCAATGGATATAAAAGAAAGAATAAACAAATGGGATCTCATCAAAATAAAAAGCTTCTGCATGGCTAAATAAAACAGTATTAAAATAAAAAGAGAACCAACTGTATGGGAAAACATATTTGCCAATGATACCTCAGACAAGGGTTTAATCTCCAAAATATATAAAGAACTTACATGACTCCACTCTAAGAAGACAAGCAACCCAATTAAAAAGTGGATAAAGGACTTGAACAGACACTTCTCCAAGGAGGACATACAGAGGATCCAGAGACACATGAAAAGATGCTCAATATCGCTAGCTATCAGAGAGATGCAAATTAAAACCACAATAAGATACCACTTCACACCAGTCAGAATGGCCATCATAAACAAAGCAACAAACAACAAGTGTTGGAGAGGATGTGGAGAAAAGGGGACCTTAGTGCACTGTTGGTGGGATTGCAGACTGGTCCAACACTATGGAAAGCAGTATGGAATTTTCTAAGAAAACTGAAAATGGATCTACCTTTTGACCCAGCAATCTCACTGCTGGGATTGTATCCTAAGAACCCTGAAACACCAGTCCAAAAGAACCTATGCACCCCAATGTTCATAGCAGCACAATGTACAATAGCCAATTGTTGGAAGCAACCCAGGTGCCCATCAGTAAATGAATGCATCAAAAAACTATGGTACATTTGCACAATGGAGTTCTATGCAGCAGAAAGAAAGAAGGAGTTCCTACCCTTCGTGACAGCATGGATGGAACTGGAGAGCATCATGCTAAGTGAAATAAGCCAGGAAGTGAAAGACAAATACCATATGATCTCACCTTTATCAGGAACCTAACCAACAAAACAAACAAACAAGCAAAATATAACCAAAGACACTGAAATTGAGAACAGACTGACAGTCGCCAGAGGGGAGAGGGGAGGGAAGATCAGGAGAAAAGGGGAAGGGTTTACAGGAACAAGTATAAAGGACACATGGATAAAAACTAAGGGGGTGGAAATGGGAGGGGGGTGGGGAGGGCTGGGGTGGTGAGCTGGGAGTAAAAGACAGAAAACTGTACAAGAACAAGAATTAAAATAAATTTAGAAAGTAGCATTAAATGTTATCATTAAAACTGTTTTACAGGAATTGAAAATTGCTGAGCCAAAGTCTTTGTGTTCATATGTACTTATAATTCTGCGTCAATATTTTTATTTTTTATTATTTAGTAGTCCTCTCATTATAAATTATTAAAAAATATTTACCCTGATGAGATGAGGTATTTAACATTACCATAATGAAAAAGATTTACTATTTTCATTTAAAAATAATTTCCAATTCTGAAATACTGTGTACCATTTTGGTTACTGAACCATATGAGGTACATAATAGGTAGGAAAGGTAGAGAGAACAGACACAGTGATAAAGGAAATAGAGAGGGTATTCACACTAAAAACTTTTTGATGAAAGACCTTTCATTAAAAATGCAGAATTCTGAGACCAATTATTATAAAATTTGAGGTCTGTAGAGGTTGTATCTCAGTGGTGTGAAACTTACATTGGGTCTGGCCACAAGACTCAGAAAAACTAGAGTCTTACCATTCATCAGCTGCCCTGCCATGTGCGGTCCTTGAGGAAAAGACATGCTTTGAGGAGGCCGGAAAGATAAACACTGTAGTCCTAGCTGGTACAAAGGTCTTAAGGTCACAAACTCCCCTGTAAGGTTTATAAATGAGCTAGGATAGATCCTACAAAGAATCCGTTTTGTGAAAGTGAGGTTAGGCTCACTGTCCAAAAATGAAATCAGAGAGAAAGCAGATAAATCTTGCTTTCCCACTTTTATTCCAAATCTCAAATCCAATTCTATCCCTGTTAAATCTAGGCTATTGCAACAAAGAAGAGTCAGAAGAAGGATGTAAACATCTGTACCAGTGCCTATAGGATTGATGACCTAGACCTGAGTTTCTATCCTGGATTTATATTCTCATTTGGGTTAACGGCCGATGATGTTCAACAGTAGGCTAATTTATAAGCACCACTGGATCCCCTCTACAGCATATAGATTTTTCCCCTTTAATGTCTGTAATTCTTCTCTTTGTGCTGTATCATAAGTCTAGTAGTAAATGCATTCTAGATCTCAGTACAGCAGCTTGGGAAAATAAAGCTTCAATAACCCTGAGCGATCTATGAGGGTTTCTGTAAGGATGCAAGCATTGAAGCCAGTGAGAAAGAACCACTGATCAATATGTAGTTTCTTGGTAGGAAGGGGGGTTTTCCAAAGTACTGCAATATTTCTTTTCTCATCACTTTAAGCGTCCCTCTTGCTGCCTTTTGTGATGGATGTTACATGTCTCTTTCTCCATCAGATACTGAACACCTGAGGATGGGGGACTTTCTTGTATCTTTGTATCCCCGTGACCTATCTGGTACTGAACCTATAGTGTATGCCAATAAGTGATTTTTTTAAGTGAAAAAATAATTATTCAGCTAGCTATTTAGTAGGGGGAAATGATATTACAGATATATTCTTGGGAAGCATATGGCCTTGTACTGGGAGCATTCTAACATATATGAAACAATTAAGCTACAATAAATGACCCACAGATTGTGTATCAAATCGTGTTCTAGAGTATAAATACTACAAAAATTTATAACAGGAACAAATTTAAGTACTGTAGCTCCTTTGAGGTAAGGCCTGGTGAAGGTAGGATTTGTTTAAATCTTTAAAAGGATGATTAGAATCTGGATGATTCTTCCTTGAAAGATGGTCGTGAGACAACCTTGAGGTGGATTCTGAAATAGATTCCTTAAGACCTTTAAGGTTCCTTTTGCTTAAGGTTAAGAGCCCATTGGTTTAGTTGGGAGGACTGCACTTTCTCCAGGCCTTTGCTTGGAGAAAGAAAGAATGCTATTGTTGCATGGAACCTAACAACAGAAGCAGCGTTCTGTTGTTACCTGCACTTGGTTTGCTTCTCCTCCCCGCCCCCACCCCGTTTGTTGTCATCTGCACATCCTGGGTCTCTTTTAGCGCAGTCTGAAATACTTATGGGATAAAGTCAGAGATACTTTTCCTCTGTGAGTGTGAGCGTAGCTGTATCTTAGGAGTAGGGGATGAGCTTGCGAACCAAGACTCTACTTCGCGCTAATTCTTTGCTTTTTCATTCAGTTTTTGCTAGTCTCTTCCCAGTCGGCCTGATTCATTTATGAGGGAAATGCATCACAGTCAAGTTAGCCCTACCCCCTTTAACTCCTTTCCTAGAGCTTTTCTTAGCAGGGCGGAGAAAACAGGGAAGTCATACTACTCGGTAGGCATGTCCCAAGGGCTTTGCAGGAAAGAGAACACCAGCTTCTGCTCTGGACACTTTCGGGGTGAAGTCAGGGCTGGAAGCACAAGGGCAGAAGACTAGTCTTTAAATCTTACTTCTGGTTGTGGAGCCACAGCTTTCAGCTTGTGAAACGATGATTGTATGGGGCGTCTTGTCTCTGGTCCTGCTCTCTTCCAATTTACCACTGGGCTAGAAATCTACCTGGGGTACATCTTACACCAATGAGCAGGTTGGGTGATAGCCCCCCATGCTAGCTCCTCCATTCATGGAAGTTCTACCCCCTAACTCAGACTTTGTCAGCTTCCTTTTGCTCCACATCTCTTCTAGCTCCGTTGTTTTTATCCCTTTCAGCTGTCCCCTTCCAACCCCTCCTGCAAGTATGTATAATCGTACTCCCCGAGTGCTCAGATTTGCTGAAGGTGGCGGCACTGAGGATCATGTGGGTCCTGGATCCTACCAGGTACCTTTCCTGAAGCAGCAGGCAACAGGTAAGATGTGAGGAAAACAAGTCTTTAGTGACGGGCACCTCACTTTCATCCTCCTCCGCTTCTGTGTGCCTGTGAGTTAAACGTAATAGTACCACTTTGTAAGTATAACAAAATATGAAGTAGGCTGGAAAATACTATCTTATTTTACACTTAGTAACTAGTAAAACCATTTGACCCATTTCACAAGGCCAGAAAGCATAGGGGTAGGACTTTTGATTCTACAGTGTTTGTTTACATCATGCTTTCAATTGTACAGATTAGATCTAAGGTTTTGATTTTCTGGCTCTGTTACCTGTATGAGTCTCCAAATGCTGTGTACTTCTTACCTCCTTCTGTCTCTCTTCACTGTAACTCTATCTGCCTTGTACACCTTTCCTACCATTAGCCAGAGATGCATTTGTTTACTAAAATCTAGCTTTTACATTTATCTTTTGCAATACCGTGTATCATTTTCAGAGAGATGCCTCTTATCTGACCAAACTTATGTTCACTGAACATACTTAAAGAGGGCCCCTTTATCTCATATCCTGAAAGAAAAGCTATACTCTTGAGAGATGGACTGGGAATGGGTGATTTAAATCATTATTCACTCTCCTCTTTTGTTTGCAGTTAGTGACTTAGGGGAAATTTAATAAATATTTCCAATTTGCATTCTGCTGTCCCAAATCTACTGATTTTGTAGAGTTTAATACCACCCAAAGTAAAGTTTCTTTCCTGTTACCCTGCATTTTTCCTATTCTTACACTATATCTGTATTTTTAAACATATGCCAGGATTCATTACTTTGTTGACATGATTGATCAGATTAGTGCATTAGGTTCATCCAGGTTTCTCTGGGTAGAGTACAATTTGTCATTTGTCATCATTTTAATTTTGAGTTTCACTGCTTTGCATCATTTGATACCAATATCAGTATTGCTGGAGGTTATTATGTCTGTCTTTGATGCAGTTGAGTTGTTACAAGCATTAACTCCCAAATGATTTACTGACCACCAATGACCATCCAAAATGCTTTCACTTATGATACTTCCAAGTCTTATTTTATTTTGGTGCAACTGACCATTCACTTTTTAAAAATGTTTTTTTTTGTAGCTTGTATCATTATTTTTTTTTCCTGGTTCCTTTTCCAAGTATTATTTTGGAACAGTACCTGAAATTGATAGGAGTAATAAAAATTTGTTACATGCTGAGTCAGAGAACCATTTTTCTTCTTTCTCTAACCAACCTCTCATAGTCTTCTCTAAAATGTTTAATTTCTGGATAAATTGCTAGGAACATACAATCTTCTGAAACTAAATCAAGAAGAATCAGAGAATCTGAATAGACAGATTATACCTAGTGAAATTGAAGCAGTAATCAAAAAAACTCCCCCCAAACAAAAGCCCTGCATTGGATGGCTTCTCAGGTGAATTTTACCAAACATTCTGAGAGCTAACACCTCTCTTTGTCAAACTATTTCATAATTTAAGAGGAGGGAAGGCTCTCAAACTCATTTTATGAGGCCAGTTTTATCCTAATTCCAAAACCAGATAAAGACACTCCAAAAAAAAAAAAAAAAAGAAACTTATAGGCCAGTACCCTGATGAACATAGACACTAAAATCTTCAAAACAAAATATTAGCAAACAGAATACTGTAATGCATCAAAACATATCATGTTTCATGATCAAGTGGATTTATTCCAGAATGCAAGGTTGTACAACATTTGCAAATCAATAAACATGATTCACCACATAAACAAATTCAAGGATAAAAATCATATGATCATGTCAATAAATGTTGAAAAAACTTTTGATAAAATCCAGCATGAATTTATGATAAAAGCTCTCAGCAAAGTTGAATTAGAGGAAACACACCTAAACATAATAAAGGCCATATATGACAATCCATTGCCAGCCTCCTACTCAATGGGCAAAAACTACATTCATTCCTCCTTAAGACTGGGAATAGGATGGGTATGTCCTCTTGTACATCTGCTGTTCAACATAGCACTGGAAGTCCTAGTTACAGCAAATCAGAGAAGCAGAAGAAATAAAAAGCATCCAAATGGGAGAAGTAAAACTGTCATTATTTGCAGATGACATGATACTGTGCATAGAGAACCCCAATTTCCGCCAAGAAAATACTAGAACAGATTAATTAATTTAGCAAAGTAGCAGGATACAAAATTAATACCCAGAAATCAGTTGCATTTTTGTATGCCAATAATGAAATAATAGAAAGTGAAATTAAGGAAACAATCCCATTCACAATTGCTTCAAAAAGAATAAATACCTGGGAATAAACCTAACCAAGGAGGTAAAAGGCCTGTACTTGGAAAATTGTGAGGAACTGAAGAAAGAAATTGAAGAAGATACAAATGAGATACTATGTTCATGGATAGGAAGAATTAACATTATTGAAATGTCCATACTTTCCAAAGCAATGTATAGATTTGATGCAATTCCTATCAAGATTCCAATGATATATTTCACAAAACTAGAACAAATATTTCAAAAACTCATATGGAACAACAAAAGGCCTCAAATGATGACAACAGTGATCCTGAGAAAGAAGAACAAAGTAGCATTAATCGTGCCACCTAATATGAAACTATAGTTTAAGGCCATGATGATCAAAACAGCATGGGACTGGCATAAAAACAGAGGCATAGATTATTGGAACAGAATAGAGACCCCAGAAATAAACCCACAGCTTTATAGTCAATGAATATTTGACAGAGGAAGCAAGCACATACAATTGGCAAAAAACAGTTTATTCAATAAATGATGGTGAGAAAATTAGACATACATACAGAAAAATGAAACTAGACTACCTTCTTATATCACACACAGGAATAAATTGAAAGTGAATCAAAGACTTAAATGTTAAACTTGAGACCATAAAAAACTATAGAAGGAAACATCGGTAGCAAAATCTTAGGCATTGCTTGTAGCAGTATTTTGTCAAATATATTTCCCCAGGCAAGGGAAATAAAAGAAAAAATATACAAATGGTACTACATCTAACTAAAAAGCTTTTGCATAGCAAAGGAAATCATCAACAAAATAAAAAGACAACCCACAGAATGAAAAAAACATATTTGCTGATACTTCTGATGAGGGGTTAATATGCAAAATTTATAAAGAACTTACAAAAGTCATCATCAAAAAACAAACTATCCAGTCAAAAAATGGGCAAAGGTCCTGAATACACACTCCTCCCAAGAGGACATACACATGGCCAATAGACATACTGATGATGATTTCTCAACATCACCAGAGAAATGCAAATTAAAACCACAATGAAACATCATCAGACACCTGTCAGAATGTTTATCATCAATAAATCAACAAACAACAAATGCTGAAGAGGATGTGGAGAAAGAGGAACTCTTTTGCACTGTTGCTGGGAATGCAGACTGGTGCAGTCACTGTGGAAAATATTATGGAGATACCTCAAAAATGGACCTGCCTTTTGACCCAGCTATCCTATTTCTGGGAATATATCCAAGGAACCCAAAACACTAATTCAAAAACATAAGTACCACTATGTTCACTGTAGCATTGTTTATAATCACCAAGATATGGAAGCAGCCCATGATTCCATCAGTAGATGAGTGGATAAAATAAGTATAAGGCATTTACACAATGGGATACTACTTGGGAGTAAAAAAGAAGAAAAATTTACTGTTTGCAACAGTAGATGGACTTGGAGAACATTATGCTAAGTGAAATAAGCCAGCCAGGGAAAGACAAATACCATATGATTTCACTCATATGTAGAATCTAATGAACAAACTAAACTAACAAGGAGAATAGTGACAGACTCATAAAGAGCAGGATGACAGCTGGAGGTGGAGAGAATGAGCAAAAAGGAAAAAGGACTCATGGACATGGACAACAGTGTGGTGATTGCTAAGTGGCGGGAGGTATAATGGGACTAAATGGTAATGGAAAAATACAATAAAGATTAAATTAAAAAGACATCAAAAGTACAAACAGAAAACAAAAAGAAAACAAAAAAAGAGTATTTGCTTCTTTCATTTGAAGATCTAATACTCTAAGGCACGTATTTTCCGCCTTTTTCATCTCATGGCACACATAAAGTAATTACTAAAATTCTATGGCACACCAAAAATATCTATTTTTTTGCCAGTCTGACAACAACGTAGGTATAATTTTTATTCATTCACACCAGATGAATATTGTGTGTTGCTGTTGTCATTTTTTAAATTTGACAGTCTAAGGGAAAAGAGGTCAGTGCCCCTGACTAAATAGTCATATATTGCATGTTTTATAATTTCTTGCATCATACCAGTTGAAAATCACTGTTCTAAGGTCTTCCCATCTTGTGTAATTCAAGGTAACAATTATATAAACTCCTATCATCTGCTCCTCCTACATTATACTCTACAAAACCTACCTTACCCTTTTTAAAATTATAGTTTACATTCAATATTATTTTGTATTTGATTCAGTTGTACAGCATAGTGGTTAGATAATCATATATTTTACAAAGAATCCCTCACTCCAATATTTCCAGTACCCACCTGGCACCATACATAGTTATTACAATATTATTGACTATATGCTACCTGACCCTTAATTGAAATAACTGTGTATACCTCTGCATATTTGAGGATTTTAACATCTATGTTCATCAGGGATATTGGCATTTAATTTTCATTCTTTGAATGAAAATATGTACATCTTTGAAAGTATGAAAGTATGTACATCTTTGTAGTATCTTTATGTGGTTTTCAAATTAGGATAAACCTGGCCTTATAAAATGAGTTTGGGAGCCATCCCTCCTCCTGAATTTTATGTAGTTTGAGAAGGAGAAATGTTAGTTCTTAGAATGTTTGGTAGAATTCATCTGTGAAACCGTCTGGTCCAGGGCTTTTGTTTCTTGAGAATTTTTTGATTACTGCTTCAATTCTATTAGGTGTAATCTGTCTATTCAGATTCTCTGATTCTTGCTGATTTAGTTTGGGAAGATTAGACATTTTGAGGAATTTATTCATTTTGTCCAGTTTGTCCAGTTTGTTGGCATATTATTGTTCATAATATTCTCTTGCAATCCTTTATATTTCTTTGGTGTCAGTTATTTCTTTTCTTTCATTTTTCATTTTATTTATTTGGATCATTTGTCTTTTTCACTTGAAGAGTCTCTTTAAAGGTTTGTCAATTTTGTTTATCTTTTCAAAGAAACAGCTCTTGGATTTGTTGATCTTTTGTATCATTTTATTAGATTCTATTTTGTTTATTTCTGCTCTCATCTTATTATTTCTTTCCTTCTAATCAATTAGGGCTTTGTTTGTTGTTACTTTTCAAGTTTCTTTAAATGTGAAGTTAGCTTGGTTATTTTAGCTTTTTCTTGTTTTTATTATTTTTTTTTGAGATAGGCTTATAATGTTATGAATTTCCCTCTTAGGATTGCTTTCCCACTGTCCCACAAATTTTGGGTTATTGTGTCCTCATTTTCATTTGCTCCAAGGTATCTTGATTTCTTCCCTGATCCATTCATTGTTTAACAGCATGTTATTTAGCTTCCATATCTTTGTGTGTTTTTCAGTGTTCTACTTGTGATTGATTTCTAGTTTCATAGTATTGTAGTCAGTGAAGATGCTTGATATGATTTCAGTCTTCTCAAATTTATTGAGACTTGTTTTGTGTCCTAGAATGTAGTCTATCCTAGAAAACATTCCATGTGCACTTGAAAAGTATGTACATTTTGCTGTTTTGCAGTTAAATGCTCTAAAGATATCAGTTAAATCCATTGATCTAGTGTGTCATTTAAGGCCACTGTCTCCTTGTTGATTTTCTGCCTGGAAGATCTGTCTATTGAAGTTAATGGGGTGTTAAAACCCCCAACTATGACTGTATTTCTGTTGATCTCATTTTGTTTCCTGTAAGATTTGCTTTACATATTTAAATGCTCCTATGTCAACTGAATAAATGTTTACTAGGGTTATATCCCCTTGATGGATTTTTCTCTTTATCACTATGTAGTGTCTTTTGTCTCTTACTATAGCCTTGGTTTTAAAGTCTATTTTTTCAAATATAAGTATTGCTACCCCAGGTTTTTTTTCTTTTCCATTTGCATGAAATATCTTTTTCCAACCCTTTACTTTTAGTCTGTGTGTGTCTTTCTATCTGAGATGGATTTTTTGGAGGCACCATATATATGGGCCTTGTTTTCTTATCCATTCAGCTACCCTGTGTCTTTTGGTTGGAGGATTTAAGCCATTTACACTTAAAGTGATTATTGATAGATGTGTATGTAGTGCCATTAGATTGTTAGACTGTATTCCTCTGTTTTTTTTTTTTTTTCCCCTTTCTCTTCTTCTTCTTTTTCTTCTTCTTAAAGCGAGTCATTTAACAGTTGTTGCAGTACTGGTTTGGTGTTAAACTCCTTTAGCTTTTTGTTGTCTGGGAAGCTCCTTATTTCTTTGATTTTAAATGATAGCTTTGTTGGGTAAAGTAGCCTTGCTTGTAGTTCCTTGCTTTTCATCACCTTGAATACTTCATGCCACTCCCTTCTGGCCTGAAATGTGTCTGATGAGTAATCAATCAGATGGCAGTCTAATTGATGCACCTTTGTAGGTAACTACCTGCTTTTCTCTTGCAGCTTTTAGGATTTTCTTCTTATCTTTAAGCCTTGTCACTTTAGTTATGATGTGTCTCGGTGTGGTCCTTTTTAGGTCCAACATGTTTGGGACTCTTTGAGCTTCCTGGACTTGTGCAACTTTTTCTGTCACCAGATTATGGAAGTTTTCAGTCATCATTTCTTCAGATAGGTTCTGGATCCCTTGCTCACTGTCTTCTTTTTCTGGTATTCTCATGATGCAGGTGTCATTATGCTTCATGTTGTCCAAGGTGTTTCTTTAGCTCTCCTCATTTCCTTAGTACTTTTTCCTTTTTGCTGCTCTGCATGAATAAAGACAATCTTCCTCTTTATTTCCAGCATTTCTCTTTCTTAATTATCACTATCCTTTTACTGTGGCCTACTTGGTCAATCCTGTAGTGTGTTGTCTTCACATTTTCCTCAGGAAATGCTTTCCACCCTAATTTGCAAACTTCATTGCCTTGGCTTTTGGCCATTGATCAGGGAAACTTTTCTACCCAGGATTTGCAGCCTGAAAGAGTCAGCTCCTCTGATTTCATGAGTCAGGGAGATAATGGATATTCCAGTTCCAGATTAAGGAGAGCTTCCTGATTTTCTCACAATTATCTGAGATGCAGGCTTGTCTTAAGCATCAAGCAAATTTTCTCAAGAGAAAACAAACCTGATAAAAAGTGGTAAAAACATAATCTTTTAAATAATGTGACTGCTCCTAGTGTTAATGTGCTAAGGAGTATTTCATTGGTTTTGAGCTTGATTTACATCAGGGTTGTAAAATTCATTTTCACTGGAGGCCACAGCAGCATTCAAAGGGCCAAATATAATTTCAACTCCTTAACAGTTAAGGAATAGTTACATTTATACAGTCCTAAAATTATTTCAGCCCTTTGAAGGCAACTGTGAGGCTAATGTTGCTCCTGGTGAAAATGAGTTTGATACCCCTGATTTACATAGTAAATTGCATCCCATTTTAGCTGTATATTAGTCATTTGTATTTTTTCATTTTCACCTGAGGACATGCTTATTGATTTTAGAGAAAGGGGAAAGGAAGGAGAGAGAGTGGGAGAGAAACAGCAAATGGTTGCCTCTTGTACAGGCCCTGATTGGGCACTGAACCTGCAACCCAGGCATGGAATCGAACCTGCAACTCTTTGGTTTACTGGACAATGCTCCAACCAACTGAGCCACAGCAGCCAGTGATATATTGGTTTTATATTAGTTGTCTAGACTGGGTGATACCAGCTCCTAAATATATTCTTTCCCAGGTTTTTTCTTTGATTGGGGAATAGTTAGCTTTATTTGCCACAGAAGCATGAACTGTCTATGGTCTTGTACTTATGCCTATGTGTTTATGCTAATAATAATGATTTTATCTTATTATCCAATCAAAATTTAGGGAGATCACATCAGGGAATGCAATCTATATACTTTTAAGTTTAAATAAATAATATGTGTATGATTGTATTATATGAGCAATTTTCAACTGTTGTGTGCCATAAAAAAATTTAAAACATTCAATACCTGACTATTTAGTCAGGGGCACTGACCTCTTTTCCCTTAGATTGTCAAATAAAAAATGAGTAACAGCCAACATAACAATATCCATGTAGTGTGAATAATTCAGAACTATCTATTTTTGTCAGATTAGCAAAAAATATATTTTTAGTTTGCTGCAGAATTTTAGTAATTAGTTTATGTGTGCCGTGAGATGAAAAAGTTGAAAATCACTGCTCTGTATTTTCAAAGATCTAGTTTGCTTTTGTGTGATTAATGCTTTCTGTTTTGTTTTGTGGTGGTAGTTATGGGGTAGAATTTATTTTTACTCACATGCTGCCTACCTTCTTTCTCAGAATGGACTTTTATTGCTTCATGCCAGTTTGATGTTATCTCCTGCTTTTGGCACTTCAAACTCAATATATCCCAAATGAAACTAATTTTTTCTAATCTTTTCATCTTTTATATTCTTAATTTCTTTCTACCTGACAACTTATTTTATTTGTAGTTGGCACTTTACATGTCCATATATCCATATGTCCCACATAAAACTAATCTTACACTCTACCAACTCTAATTTCCCAGAACAGTCATCTCCTATATTTTATACATAATTATTAGCAGCACTGTTTATAATGTAATTATTTGCTTATTTGTCTGGCCACTCCACTATTTGAGGCCAGGGTTTTAGCTTATTCATTATTGTACTCTCACTATCTCTCTCTGATACATAATAAAGCATTCAGTATTGTTGTGTGAATAGTTAAAGGTGTAATTTTGAATATCACCTATTAATTATACATTTATTGTTTAATATGCGGGGCACTATGATAGGGTGAACAGTCATCTTGTTTTATCTGGGTATGTCCTGGTTTTAACACTGTAAGTCCTATTTCCTGGGCAAACTAGGACAGTGCATCACCCTAACTGTAATCATTAGGTATACAGCTATGAATAAAACAGAAAAGTCTCTCCTCTCATGGAGATTATCAGTATAATCATCTCAAATTTTTGTAGTTTTATTTGAACTCAATATTTCATATATACTTTTAGGCCTTTGAGAGGTTATAATTAATTTTGGAAAACTTCAATGAAGATTTAACATCTTGAATTAATGTGGCTATTGTGTGTTTTGTTTTTTGTATTATTATATAAATTTTAGTATTTTGCAATTAATTTTACAGTTTTTATCTAGGTAAATTCAGTAACAATTTCTGCCATGTTCTGATAATGGCAGCCTCAGAACTTTCTTATCTTAGTTCTCATATCTATCTTACATACCTTACTGTCTTACCTTAAGTACTTACCTTAAGGTACTTACATACCTTAAGTTTATGTCTGCATGAGCTTAAATTAGAAGAAATATACATTTAAATGTGAGATTAAAATATACTTTTAACTGTGAGAAATACATACACAGAAAATATAAAATATAAATTTATAGATTAAAAAATGAATACTCAAGTCAAGAAATGTAACATTGCTAAAATTTCCTTTTTGATCATAACCCTTTCCCTTTTCCCTATAGGTAAGTGCTATTTTTATTTTTATGGCAATTATTGTACTTTTTTGCATTTCCATATGAATTATTAAACCCTCTCAATGAAGTGACCCCTTTATCATAATGAAATATCTCCCTTATCCTTGGTATTCCTTGTGTGATTTTAATATAGTCATAACAGCTTTCTTTGATTCATGAATAAATGATATATCCTTTTTTATAATTTTATTTTGAAATTCTGTGTCTTTATGCTTTTTAAACTCTAGCTAACTATATGTATGCTTATTATTTTTTATAAATTATATTTTATTGTTTATGCTATTACAGTTGTCCCAGCTTCCCCCCCTTTTCCCCCATCTATCCAGCTGCCCCCCCTACTTCCTCAGGCAATCCCCACACCATTGACTATGTCCATGGGTAATGCATATATGTGCTTTGGCTACTCTATTCCCTATGCTGTATTTTATATCCCTGTGACTATTCTGTAACTACCAATTTGTGCTTCTTAATCCCTTCACTTTTTCCCTTCATCCCCCTGACTCTCTTTCTCATCTGACAGCTATCAAAATGTTCCCTGTATCTATGTTTCTGTTTGTCTTCAGCTTGTTTGTTGATTTTGTTTTTAAGAATCAATTGTTGATAGATATGCATTTGTTGTCATTTTATTGTTCATATTTTTTATCTTCTTCCTCTTCAAGAAGACCCTTCAACATTTCAGGTAATATTGGTTTGGTGATGGTGAACTCCTTTAGCTTTTTCTTGTCTGGGAAGTTTTAAATTTGTTCTTTGATTGTAAACAATAGCTATGCTAAGTAGAGTAATCTTGGTTGTAGGACTCTGCTTTTCATGGCTGACTATTTCTTGCCAGTCCCTTCCAGCCCGCAAAATTTGGCAAAATCAGCTGACAGTCTTAATGGGAGCTGCCTTGTAGGTAATTAAATGCTTTTCTCTTGCTGCTCTTAAGATTTTTCTCTTTGTTTTAACCTTTAGCATTTTAATTATGATGTGTCTTGATGTGGTTCATCTTGTTTGGGACTCTCTGCATTTCCTGGACTCATATGACTATTTGCTTCACCAAGTTAGGGAAGTTTCTGTCATTATTTTTTCAACTAGTTGCCCATTTCTTGCTCTCTCTTCTCCTTCTGGCACAACTGTGATGCAAATGTTGGTATACTTAGGTTGTCCCAGAGGATCCTTACACTAGTCTCATTTTTTTTCATTCTTTTTTCTTCTTGCTGTTCTTTTTATAAGATTTTATTTATTTAATTTTAGAGAGAGGAGAAAGGAGGGAAAATAGGAGAGAAGCATTTATGTGTGAGAGATACTTTGATTGGTTGCCTCTCACATGTCCCCAACTCTGGACCTGGCCCACAACCCAGGTATGTGCCCTGACTGGGAATCAAACCAGTGACCTTTTGGTTTGCAGGTCAGCACTCAGTCCACTGAGCCACATCAGCCAGAGCTTGCTTTTCTGATTGGTTGTTTTTTGCCTCCTTATATTCCAAACCACTGATTTGATTCTTGGCTTCATCAACTCTACTGTTGATTCCCTGTAAATTATTCTTTATTTTAGTTAGTATACTTTCATTTCTGACTGGACTTTTTAAAGATGCTGTTGAGGTCCTCACTAAGTTCCTGGAGCATCCTTATATCCAGTGTTTTGAACTCTGCATCTACTTGATTGCTTGTCTTTATTTTGTTCTTTTTCTAGAGTTTTATTAAAAAAATGCTGTACCAGTTTATGTATGGTACATGAGCCTTACAACAGTGTGCTTACATTTCACTCATCTCCCTCTTTGTGCTACTGTGGCCAAACATTTTACTTCCACCTATGCTATGTAAATTGAAATGATTTTTGCTTTAAACCATCAATTGTTTTTTAAGGGATTAAGAATTGAGAAAATTGTATCATCCTTACATCCCTGAAATGAATCTTACTTGATCATGGTGTATGATCATTTTAATGTATTGCTGGATGTGCTTTGACAATATTTTGTTGAGGGTTTTAGCATCTATATTCATTAGCAGTGTTGGCCTGTAGTTTTCTTTCTTTGTTGTGTCTATATCTGGTTGGGGGATTAGGATGATACTGGCCTCATAAAAAGATTGGGAATCTTCCCTTTTCTTGGATTTTTTGGAATAGTTTGTGAAGGATTGGGGTTAGCTCTTCCTTCAATATTTTGTGTAATTCTGTGAAACCATCCCGACCAGAGCTTTTGTGTACTGGGAGTTCAGGCTTTCTGCTTCTTCTTGATTTAGCTTCAGAAGATTATATGTCTCTAGGAATTTGTCCATTTCACCTAGGTTTTCAAATTTTTTTTGGCATATAGTTGTTCATAGTAATTTCTTACAACCCTTTGTATTTCTGTGGTATCAGTTGTAATTTCTCTTCTTTCATTTCTGATTGTGTTTATTTGGGTCCTCTCTCTTTTTTTTCTTGATGAATCTGGTTAAAATCTTGTTGGTTTTGTTTATCTTTTCAAAGAACCAGCTCCTGGATTTATTGATTCTTTGAATTGTGCTTTTAGTCTCTATGTCATTTAATTCTGCTCTGATCTTGATTATTACCTTCCTTCTAGTTGCTTTGGACTTTGTTTGTTGTTGTTCCTCCAGATCTTGTAGATGTTGGGTTAGGTTGTTCATTTGAAATGTTTCTATCTTGTTTAGGTAGGCCTGAATCACTATGAACTTCCCTCTCAGGACTGCCTTTGCTGTGTCTCATAGGTTGTGGACTGTTGTGTTTTCATTTTCATTTGTTTCCAGAAACTTTTTGATTTCTTCTTTGATCTCATTACTAACCCATTCATTGTTTAATAACATGCTCTTCAGTCTCCATGAATCTGAATGTTTTTGAGTTTTATCCTTGAGGTTGGTTTCTAGTTTCAATACCTTGTGTAAATGAATGGATCAAAAAACTATGGTACATTTACACAATGGAATACTACACAGCAAAAAGATAGAAGGAACTCTTACCATTCATGACAGAATGGATGGAACTGGAGAGCATTGTGCTAAGTGAAATAAGCCAGGCAGTGAAAGACAAATACTATATGATCTCATATATAAGTGGAACCTCATCAACAAAACAAATATGCTAGCAAAATATAAACAGAGACATGGAAATAAAGAACAAACTGACAGTGACTGGGGGGAAGAGGGAGGAAGATAATGGGGGAAAGAAAGGGAAGAGTCAAAGAACATGTATAAAGGACCCATGGACAAAGACAAAGGTGGGGTGGTGAGGATTGAATGTGGAAGATGGGGGAGGTTATGGTGGGGGAGAATAATGGGGGAAAATGGGGGCAATTGTAACTGAACAAATTAAAAAAAGAATTGAGAAAACCACCATTTATTAACCCACATAAAATTTGTTGTTAATCCCATAAAGTGGTACTTTTTATTTTAGAAGTTTGATTTGGGTCTTTTAATAGTATCTTCCCTTTGTTTCCTCATTATGTTCACCTTTCTTCTACCTTCTGGTAGAATATGCTATTAGTTCTGAGAGTATAGAATCAACAGTTGAGGTTACTAAATGATTTATGTATTTTGAATGCTTTTTTCTCTGAAATCATTGGTTGAACATATGAAGAATATTTGTAATAAATATTTTAGTGTTCTTATGTGCTAATTTCATGTTCTAACATCTAAATCTTTTTCTTGTCATTGACTTTTTTCCTGTTTGTAGGACATATTTTCCTGCCTCTTAGAAGAGCACTCACTGGTAGTTTGCACTACTGACTTCACATAATCTGTAGTGTGGTTTGTGTGTGTTATCCGTGTGTTTGGAATGAAATCTGTATATTGTTCTCTGGTTTCTTACAGTGATTTGAAACATTTCACTGGTTTCCTGGGTTTCTCAGTTCTACTGAACAACCCTTGCTTTTTCAAAATGAAAATTGGCTTCCTTTAAAGGGTTTCTATCCCTGTGGTCTTTGTTACGATGCAAAAATGGTGTGTGGGTTTGTGTGTTTTGCTTTGGGACAGCTTATTCAAACCATCAGTGACTAAATTAACACTTATAGTTCTGACATCATCCATGCAGCTTTTCCTAACCATCTAAGTATGGTTGGGAAGTTCCCTTCTTTTGAGCTTCTAAGCATTTGGCACTTAAGATATTTTTGCTTATTAAATTATTTTAGTCCTTTTCTTAATCTTTAATAGAGTATTGCTTTTTAAGTGTAAAGTCTGTGTTTTACTCACCTTTTTTATGCTGCAGTACCTAACATGAATAATAATTCTTGATTTCAGTCACATTTCACACATGTGGGCCTCAAAAGAAACACATTATTTCCAGTTTTAAAATAAATATATTTTATTATTTGTCCAGATTAGCAAGATTTCAAACTATTCTGGTTATCAGCACACATTTTCATAGTAGTATACACTTTCCTTTAGTCTGTAAGATTCTTAACAGTTTTTTGAGTCCTCATTTTCATTCTTTTTTTTCATTCTTTTATTATCTGTTGAATATACCTGTTCTATTCTCTCCCATCCCTTCTTTAATATCTATGTTGGTTAAATTATACTAATTTTCTTGATACACTCTTGAAAATTTTTATCAGTCTTTCAGAAGATTAAGTTTTTCTACTCTTTGTCTACTAAGTTTGTCTAAGTTAATGATTGCTCATTCTAATGAATTTTTCTTTGATTTATAAACCTTTGTTTAGGGTCAGGCAATCAAAAATATTTACTGAATTTTAACTAAGTATCAAAGCAAGGAGACATTATTCATTACTTGCTCAAAACTCACTTTAAATTATTTCTACCTAAGTGGTCTCTACACATTTATATATGCTATTCTCTACAAATAATAGATGCTATTCCAAAATACAAAACAGTTGTTTTCTGAGGATGGAACTGCTTTATCATCTAAATATAACTGCAATTTTTATCCCAACTACATATGCTTAGAAGAAAAAGGACTTTTTGTTTTCTTGGAATAAAAGGCTTTTTACCTTTTATTTTGTTTTTCTGTTGTTTAGTTAGCCCAGTTCTTTAGTAACTCTAGGTTTTTGTATTTAATATACCTTAGTAAAAATTCTGCTTACATTAGAATTTTAAAAATACAACAACTTCTGTGGCTAGCCATTAGTTCTGAGAGAATTATATCAACAACTGAGGTTACTACAAGAGTTCATATATTTTTAGTACTTTTTCTCTGAAATCATTGGAATCTTGCCTACCAGTGATATGCTTTTACTTTTACAGGTGGCTATGCACCATTTCTTTCTTTGACTGCCAGAGAAAGTGCTTTTACTGTTGCCTCTGATGCTGAGAATGCTGTTCCAGGTCCAGGACATTATAATATTTCAGGAAAACAGGTAAATTTATAATAGTCATTATATTGTAATGATCTAAGTTCATAAAAATTATGCTTTCTTCCTTTAATAAACTGTTAGGTCAATTGTCATATTTTATATTCCCCTAATATTATTTTCTCATTTCAATATACATTTTATAATTACAGAAAGTAAATGTGTTAAATGTTGGTTCTTTTGTTGACTGTTCTTTATTATTCCATGTATTCTGTAAGGCATAAAACATTGTTACATACTTCATGGTCCTTGAGACTTGAATGAGAGAATAGAACTATTGAATGAGTTGTACGAACAGTCAAGATATGTAGACAAGGGATAGAAATAGAACAAAGACATGCATACCATACACAATAGATAGAGCTATTGCCAATGATTCATATTGTCTCCTAATTCTATACAGTCCCAAGGGTGTGTGACAAGAATATTTTTAATAGTCCATTAATGTTCAAAAACAGGGGATGTAACTCCATTATCTTTATAATCATGGATATCATATTATACTCTTTCTGCATAAACACTGCATTTTTACTTAGTAACTCCTAGCTGACCTTACCAGACTTTTATATCTCCTGTTGAAGGCCCAGATACAGTTACTGAAACCTTAATTTTTGCATTAGACTTCCTTGAATTAATAACAGCAACATTCTGTCAGGAGTTTCCATTTATAAGCAATGAAATAGACTTCTAAGACATATACTATGTTTACAATTAAAAATTTACAAGAAAGGCACTTGGGTAGATGATAGACTTACAGGAAGATTGAACAGTCAAGTCTTAAGAAAGGGTAGGACTAAGAAAATTCTAAGTCATTCAACAGTAAGAACTTCTGTGCCGTTCAACACGAAACTGCCATTAGGGAACTGCCATTCTTTAACTTCCTTCCTTCCTTCCTTCCTTCCTTCCTTCCTTCCTTCCTTCCTTCCTTCCTTCCTTCTATTTTTTGCTTCCTTTCATTTTTTTATGTGTAACTCCACTGGGAAGATTAAAATTCCCAGTAGGGAGAATCTGATTGATCCAGTTTCATTATAAAATTGTCATATTTCAACATTCTGCAGCCCATAGATTAAATAGTAAATATAACATGAGATATTATAAAAGTGGTTAGGAATGTAGGCTCTGGAGCTAGACTGCCCAGATTCAAAATCTGTCTCTGCCACTTAGTAGCTATGAGACTTAATTATAACCATTTAATCTCCTTGGGCCTTAGTTTCCTCATCAGTTAAATAATAATTTTGTAGGCTCTTTCTAAGGACTAACTATGTTAGCATTCAGCAAACATTTAGAATAGTGCCTGACTATATAGTTAGCATTCAGTACATTTTAGCATTATTAGTATTGTCATTTTACAGTACAAGGGAGAAAGAAAGAGATAGTGAAAGAAAGTGATGTAGGAAGCAAAGAAATATGGGTAGGAACTTGTTTTATTTCTGTAACTGATCGTGAGGCTATAGGTAGCTTAAGATTTTTCCATTATGCATTCCAGGTTCACCATCTTTTCAGCAATGTAAAGTTCTTAGCTTGCTGAGGTGATCAGAATGTTCTAAGGAGCCTGAGCTCTTAATTCTCAGGCTTGTTTCACCTTTAAATAAACTTGCTTTTACCATTTTCACTGGCTGTTGTAGTGTGAAGAGGCTTTGCAGGTTGTCCTTATGCTTCATCCCACCTTGGCTGTTAGTAGTCCTGTTTTTCAGTCCTGGTCAAATTAATCACCTTGGTCAATGCACTAACATCCTTATTTTGCTTTTTGCTTGGTAGCATAAAGAGCCTGGAATGGTCAGGTGGTGGTCTTAACTTCCAATTCAGTGGAACATCTATTACTTCTCAATGGGGTCTTAAAACTTCCAGAATCCTAGAGCTTAGAGGACAAAAAGCAGACAATTCGATAATGGGTCATTAAGTGTAATCATTAGGAGTGTCTCTCCTGCTTCCACTCCGTGGCCCACAAGCTAACATTTTTATGGGTGTATGGCCTTGCTTACTCTACCAGAAGTTCTAATATTAAAACTTATGTGTAACTCCAGCATTCCAAGAGGCAAATGAAGTGAAATATACAATAAGTAGACTTTAAACTTGCTAAGTATGACAAGTGTCAGGAATTTGGAATATTACTTCATATTAATACTGATTTTAATCAATTCTGTGTGAGATAATATAAAGTACAATTTTGATCAAATTTTGTTTTATTCCAAATTGGGTATATTTCTTGGATTTCAAGAATAAGGAATTAGGACTTCTTTTTTATGTAATGAATGATCTAAGAAAAACAGTTCTAGTAGTCTATATTTTTCTTCTTAAAACTATAAACAAATGCCAGAAGAAGATGGATTTTCTTGGTTTAAAAAGTGACTAATAATTTATTTATTCAATTGCTGCTGATTTTTTTGTTAGTTTTAAGACAAACCATTGCAGAACTTAAGTTCAAGAGGTACAAATTTATCACACTGTTTAAGAAATAAAGTTCATCCCTGGCTGGTGTAGCTTGGTGGATCGAGCACAGGCTGTGAACCAAAGGGTCGTGGTTCGATTCCCAGTCAGGGCATATGCCTGGGTTGCAGGCCAGGTCCCCAGTGGGGGCCATGTGAGAGGCAACCACACATTGATGTTTCTCTCCTTCTTTTTCTCCTTCCCTTCCCCTCTCTCTAAAAATAAAGAAATAAAATATTAAAAAAGAAATAAAGTTCATTTCATTTTAAATGGATGAGTTAGGAAACATTTTTGTAATGTGATATAGTTTATGTATTATTAATTCTGTAAAAATTAAAGTGATAATTTTATTTGAAATTAATGTAAGTATTTAACAACTTATTTTTCAATTTTTCTTTTGGAAGCATTGGTTGGAAGCATATAGTTTCTACCAGCAATTACTTAGGAAACATTATTTAGGAGTTTTGGTGAAATTTAAACAAACCTAAAATGTCAGATGTACTTGAGAGGGCCTGCCTCCACTATAAAATACAAAATACTTGAAGCTTTGTAAAGTAAAACATTTAGGAGTTGAAACTGTGTACCTAATTTGGCTTTCTATTGTCCTCTGTATCTCTTAATAGTTGTTTCACTTTGATTAGGATTGTCACCAGTATTCCAAAGTCAAGGATGGGTGTTGGGCATACTTTTTGCCTTTGTAGCTTTCACCCAGTTGTGGGCAAATTGCTTTTACTTTGTTTCCTTTAGCATATCTGAAACATGCTAAGTTTTTTTTGACAGGAAGTTTGCTTAGTAGAAAAGAACATAATGGAATTAAAATGAACAGAAGAATCAGTTTTACAAAGTTCAGCCTTCTGATCCTTTACTAGATAATTAGCTTTAGTAAGTCACTTACCTTGTCTGTTCATACCGTTTCCTAGGATTTTCACCTCATAGTGTCAGTACAAATTTCACTTACGTTTTCTGGTCATGTTCTTTTCCATTTTCTGATTTATCTCTGCTTGGCAGGTACCATCTTGTTTTTTAGTACACGAAAATAGTTCTAGATGTGGGGTCCTTTTTCGGGTTATAGCCAAATAGTTTCATATTTTTTATTAAGTAGGCCCAGGAACAGATGTCCACATTAAGCTTGATTTTTGATCTGGGTGATACCTCTCACTAGAGCTGAATAATAAGACATATAATGTAGTACATATCTTCATCCTGCAGATGAGACTCTGCTCCTGTAATGTTGGGGGATTGCTGAAAATATCATCTTAAATTCATCAAATAACTGTAGTGTTTAAACAAAAGCTAATACTCAAGATGTAGTAAGACTATTTTCTCATAGGTTTTCATATAAAATATATAATTACTTGGTAGTATTTTGTTTGGAGTCATTTATCTGACACATGGCAGTTCCTTTTGTAAACTCTTATAAAATCAAAAGAATTGGTAATTATGTAATATGAGTAATCTGAAAGAATTCTGGTTAATTTGTACATAGTTAAAAAAATGACATTATGTTATCAGGAAGACCTGAGTTGGTGGGCTCCTTCTTGGTTCTTGTCTTACTCACAAGAGAATTCAGGTGAGAGACAACCTGTATAGTAGAAATAAGATGGCAAGTTCATTTATGAAATACACTTGAGCGTGAAGCTGCAAGCTGGCACTCAGCTAGTGAGTGCCTTAACTATCAGGGTTTTAGGGGTTTTATTCTTTTGGCCAGCTTATAGGTTCTCCCTCCTCCTCCCCTCTCTGGACCTGGGGATCAATATACAGTGTCAAAGGCTTTCTTTCCCATATAGTGGAAAAGATACAGAATTTCAAGGGTTCACCTCCTCCTGCACTATCATAGTTTTTCTTGTGACTTTCGGAACACCTGGCAAACTTACCTGATCAGGTTGCTGAATTATTGAATGAGACATATCTCCCTCCTTCTCTCTGCCTTGGTTTGCTATCTGTCCTGCCTAACAATTATATCATTTTTTAAACCTTCTGTTAAAGTATTCAATATAAATTCACATTGCTGTTTGAGTTTTAAGACCATAGAGACCGTAGTAATGGTTTTCAAATAATTAAAATTTGAGTCGGACTTCTTTTTCCCACATGATTTAATTTTTTATGTAACTTGTTATTTTTTTCAAAATCATTAAAACATATTATTATAGATCCAATCCCTTTAAACATATGATTCATGATCTTATTAAAACTAATTAAGTACTGAATTGGCTATTTAAGAATATAATTTGACCATTTTTAAAAAGAACTCTATTGTGTAATTCTTTTTTGGTTTTTTAAATTATTTTATTGTTCAATTATAGTTGTCTGCATTTCCCCCCCAATAATCCTCCCTACCCCAGCCAAACCCACCTCCCTCCCTTGCTTCCACCCTCCCCCTTGGTTTTGTCCATGTGTCCTTTATAGTAGTTCCTGAAAACCCTACCCTTCATTGTCCCCTCTCCCCCTCCCCTCTGGTTACTGTCAGATTGTTCTTAATTTCAATGTCTCTGGTTATATTTTGCTTGCTTATTTGTTTCATTGATTATGTTCCAGTTAAAGGTGAGATCATATGGTATTTTTCCCTCACCACCTTTCTTATTTCACTTAGCATAATGCTCTCCAGTTCCATCCATGCTGTCGTGAAAGGGTAGGAGCTCTTTCTTTTTCTCTGTTGTGTAGTATTCCATTGTTTAAATGTACATAATTTTTGATCCACTCATTTACTGATGTGCACTTAGGTTGTGTATTTCTTAAAAGCTGAATGAAGCTAAATAAGAAGCAAACTAGAGATAGGCTCAGTTAATAGTGACTGTGAACTATTGACAGCTACACACCATGTGAAAAGATCTGTTGGTATATCAGGGACTTAAAAAATCTTATCTGATCAGTCAAATGCTAATCACTATTATGAATCACTTTTTGAGTCACTGCACTATGACTGCATACAGAAACTAGTACGATGGAATTTTATCTCAATTAACTGGATATTAGCCAGTTGATTAAAATTCTGATTAGAGAAAATCCAGATATGTAGCATGGAAGATTTTTCCCTGTGCCTTCTCTGCAATTTAAAAAAAAAAATGTTTGAAACTAATCTTATTATAAAACCAAGCTGTTGCCAGTAAACCTACATAAATATCCCCAGAAATGACTAAAATGTTATTACAGAAGTAATTAATCCTAAGCAAGTTTGTAAGGCTTGCGTTTTCCTTGCAATATGAACACCAGAATTTTTAGCTCATTTCAGAGTTATAAGTTCTCCAGGAGTTTGTAAATATATACTGTTTATTCTTGCTCCAAGCTTTGGAGACTCCTGATTCTTATGCTAAAACTGAGTTTTGCATTCTCTTAGCATGTTCGAAGTACAGCAAATTTTAGTTTAAGTTCGGAGTTAAAATTGACAGCTATCATTGTCATTTTCTCTTGTCCTCTTTTACTGGAACTATGTGTTTAGTCAAAGCCTTAACTTTCTCAGGTTTGATTTTAAAACTACTCATATTAATTATGAAGTACTTCTTTTAATTATTTCATAATTTTTCTCTTCAATTCAGTATAATATAAAAGGAGGCCAAAGTCTACAAAACCGAGAGAAACGTTTTAAGAAGTTTATTTCCAATAATCCAGGACCAGCAAGCTATGATCTGTCTTGTCTCAGAACATTAAATATCGTGAAGAGAAAAGTACTCGAGGCTAAAGAGCATCTTCAATCAGGATGCAATTTTAAAGTACGCCTTTAATGACATTCCTTTTAGTTAAAGAAGAAAAGATTTAGTGATTTCTGTGATAAGTACATTTAAAAAGCCTTACTATAAAAATTAGTAGGCTCATTAGTATCCATATTGTAGTTATTTATAGTTAAATGATTATTTGATTTTATAAGCTTGACTTTTAAACTGTATTACCATCTGACTTCTTTTTTGCTTTTGATAAATCTGTAGTCACTTCTAATATCTATGGAGTACAGAAAAGTAAGGGAGATTTTAAAAACCACCTGAATGTTTTATATATGAGAGGAAACTCTCTTTAAGTGTTACAGAGCAACAGAAGGTCCATTATTGTCCGCCGCCTTATGGAAAGATGCCTCTCAAAGTCAGAGATTTGTGAAAAGGAAAGGGAATGTTTATTTAATGCTATACAGATTTAAAATAGCAACTTAACATCTTCATTAAAATATCAAAGTCCTTTAAGATACCCACAGAAGCCCACAGTGCTTCCTATCTCCCTCTGCCCTAATTCAGGGTACCGTAATTGCAAGGAAGAGAAGCACACATCTGGGGTCCAGGCTCTTGATACTGTCAGCTGTGTTGTCGTCCAGACAGGATCTCTAAGTAATCCAAAGCCATGTGGCACCTTCTCATGGCCTACTGGCAAGAGTCCTTTCCCAGGCCACACAGCCAAAGGGAGCACCCCAAAGTTGAGTGGTCCTTCTACCAAAGCTGTGGGGAAGGGGTCCCCACTCTGGCAAAGCCACGTGGCTCTCCCTCTTCACCAAAGCTGCAGGGGTCAGTACTCTGGTGAAACCGCATGGATCTTCTCCTCTGGCAAAGCTGAGAGAGGGTCTCCACTCTGGCAAAGCCAAGTGGCAATTCTCTGCTAAAGCCACATGGTGATTCTCCCTCACAGGGCTGTGGGTTTCCTGACTCTGGTGAAAGCTCTCTCAATGGCTGCCACATCTCCGTTTAAATCCCCACGCTCAATCTCTTCTGTACCCCCATTTACAACTCCTCCTACAATCCGTTACACCTGCCAGCATTCCCATATGTTCCAAGTTTATTGGGATGCCATTATGAGTCTGGGCAAGTGTGTCCCCATTTTCTGGAGCCAATCTTCTCCAAGTTCCTACGCAGGTGCTGTAACTTGGGGTTCCTCCCCCAGTCATGTCTTGAGGGGAGTCCTTTCCATCCCCCTGGCTCAGAGCATGGCCACAGCTATTTAACACATCTAAGCCACCAGCCAAAGGCTGTAGATATGTTAAATGATCATGCCATGGATTAGCAGCTCTGTATGTCCCTGTTCCATGTGTCCCTTCCCCCAACTCATACCTGTGGGGGAAGGGGTGAGGACATCTTATATGTCCCTCTAATATTCCCTGGACACCCTGAGTACTGGGCCCCATTCCAAATCCTTATTTTTGGAGCCCCCCCCCCTCCTGGCTGCACCCTTCATCATAAGTAGTTAAGAAAAATAGTGAAATTTAAAACATGATTCCTGAAATAAAAAGCTTAAAATTTAGAAGGCAGAGATATATAGGAAACTATTAAGGCAGGATGAAATCTGACAAGTGCTAAGTGAATGACCTTGTAATTAAATGCCATAGGCATTTAAAGGAGGACTAGTATATTATGGGGAAGTTTAGTTTATAGAGGAGGTTGGCTTTGGAGAATATGCATTTAGGCATGGAGAGCTGAGTGAGAGAAGATAGAAAGGTGGGATCTTATGGAAGACAATGAGAAGATTATCTGACTGGAATGAGGAATTTGTGTAAGGGACTAGCAGGTAATATGTTTGATAAGGTGTGTTGGTGCTTTATAAATGAATAATTTTTATACCAAAGGCCTACCTCTTTGAAATAAATAATATAATCTAGCTGATTTTGGTCATGGTTTCTTTTAAATATTTCCCTCTTGTCTTGCCATAATTCTTTCACGTAGCTTATGTTAATTAAATTTGGATTAGTTTCCTGTGTGTTTAGGAGGATATATTTTAGGGTTCAGTACTCAGCTGAATAATGTCAGTGCAATTACAATGAGGTTAAGTTTCATAAGTGTATTTAAATACCAGCTGTTTCATATGTGGGGACACTTAAATGTTTATTTACTCATGCAAGGATTTATCAGATATTTTTTGAGTGACTATGTATACCAGACATAATCCAGGCACTGAAAATATATAGGAGACAAATCACTGCTCCCGGGGGTCTACAATTTTAAGAAGAAAGCAGTGAATGAAATTCAATATAAAAGTTTGATGAATGATATCTTAATAAACATGTGTCATAATAAAATGTTTGCTAGCAGCCCAAAGAGAGTTTTTGGAGGGAATATGGATATCATAGTTGAACTATATCGTTATGGATTGAACTGCATCTTTATGGATTCACTAAGCAGTTAAAAAGAATCGGAAACAAACTCTTTGGAAGAGGAAACCGTATAAATAAAGACTTTGTTAGTATTTAATGGCATGGTATGTTCAGAGAACAAAGTCCTTTTGTATACTTGGAGTACAGAATCGGAGGGAGTAGTAGGAGCAGAGGCTGGAGAGGATGTAGGGGCTGTATTTTAGAAAGTCTTCACATCATGCCAATAACTTTTGAAAGTAGTGAGTAGGGGGAGCCGTTCAGTACTTTCCTGTTTCAATTTGGTAGTCAGTCTCATTAAGTATCACTGAAACTACTTAATAGTCTTAATGATAAAAACATTTGGCCAGTGATAGTATGTTTATAATAAAATTATATATTGACCATGTGCACCAACTAGAAAATTTATTTTTTAATTTATTTAGAAACTATACAGGATCAATACATTCTTAATAATGAGTTCTCCAGGTAACTAAATCATTTAAATGTCTGCATTTTGATATATTTATACTACTATTTTTAATACATGGTACTCCTTATTTTTATTTACTAATAAATTATAAAATATATTTTATTAAAGGAAATTTTGAAAAAGGATAATCACCCTAAAACTCCAGACTAAAGCACTGATATTCTGTTAGTTTTTGCATAGCTCCTCCCAGTATTAAATCATGTTATGAATTTATACACATATATAATTTCACAAAACTTACATAGCTATAGTCATAATTCAACTTCATACTTTTTCCCATTAGCATTATTTCATAGACATTTCTCTTGCTACATAGTCTGCATAATTGGGATATTTATAAGGGGGGCCAGTGTGATGGAGATAAGTCAGGAGCTGGGAAGGAATGAAGTTGGGAAATGTTACAGAAAACAAGTTCGTTTTCTCCCAGCAGGTAGTATGATAGATAGCACAGCATGAGTGATGCTGATTGTTGATGTGACTATAGGAATGAATAATAATATATAATGTTTTCTTACAGAAAATTTCAAGGTCACCTTCAGTTTTCAGAAGTGTTCATGTTCCTTCAATTCCTTCCTGTGGACAGTCATATGGTTATGATATTAATGATGATGACAGTATTATAAGACAGTTTCCACCTGCTAGTGATAGCACACTAGGTCCAGCATACTATAAACCTCAATTTGTAAGTATAACACATTTCATATTTCATATTGACAATTGGAAAGTTATTTATGATTATGCATGTTTAGTCATGTAACACTAACTGTTGTAACAAATAGACCCCAAAATCTTAGTGGATTAACACAATAGAAATTATTTTTTCCTCAATTATATGGGCAATTCTTGTTAGGAGATTTTCTTTCAAGTAGAGATTCAGGGACACAGGTTTATTCCATTTGTGTTACTGCCATCCCCTGGGGCTTTGCCATCCACATCCAGCTGGCAGAAGGGCACAGAGGGTGGAGGACTGCTAGCGGGAGGTTTTTGTGGGGCAGGTCTGAGTGTGGGAGCTTTGTTACATGGACACACTTAACTGTCAAAGAGGCTGAGGCATATACTCAATCAAGGAAGAAGAGAAAACAGGTTTAACCTACTAGAAGTCACTGCTATAAACTATAATCATATGCAGTACACAGATATTCTTTCCTCAAATTTGAAAGTGAAAAAGAGCATTTCATTTTAAAAGGATTTGAATCTGATAGTATATTATTTATTTCATAAATGATTGTAAAAAAGATAAGAAACTTCTTGGATTAAAATATCAAGCATAATATATCAGATTCATCTCATCCATGTTTAAATTTCAAAACTGGTTGGAGTTCGAGGAAGATTTCATTCAGCCAGTTGAAGTGTATGAGTTATCAATGAATACATATAATAAATGAGATGGATGATATGTCTGATTTTACTTAATTAGAAGAAAGAAATATATAATGCTTTGAACCTGGTGTATTTCCATACCTTTATGATATCTGGAAGAAGTAATCCTAGTGAGGAAAGTGGCAAAAATTCAGTATAGATTTAAGAAGAGGTAGAAGAAACACATTGTGCAAAGAATAGGTACTCTCAGGATTTGGTTTGACCTTCACTACCAATAGTTTTTGTTTGGTTACGTGTCCAACTTTGGGCTTAGTTAGGCTGAAACACATTCAGAAACCATCTGGTTTGTGGCAATTGGCATATGAAGGCATTCTTGGGTCTTATATCCTTTGAATTGTTAAAAGATTTTTTCTTAAAATATTTTATTATAATTTACATAATTAGACATTTAATAGTACAAACATAATAAAAGATACCCACATACATTCCATCATACATAACATGTAAAATTGTATCACACTTGAATTAGATATATTTTAAAATAAGTATAATTATTACCCTTTCTAATTTTCCTCCCTTCATTCTTTTCCTTTTGTTAAACACTAAATTTTTATTATATACATGCATAACTCCATATTGTTGTATGATTTAAAAAATATGACTAAATGATATCATCCGGTATATAGGTAGCTTACTCTTTCACTTAATGTTATATTTTTTAGTTTTAACCACATATATCTATTAGATCTAATTCATTTATCATTTTCAGATAGTAAGTTTCTTTTTAAAAAAATAATTTATATTTTAAAGTGGCTTTAGACTGATATAAAAATTACAAGCATAATACAAAAGATTCTCATATACCATTCACTCATACGTGCAGTTAATACTTTATTGTATTTGCTTTAACATTTTATCTCCTTATACATTTATATTATTATTTTTATTAAGAAATTACAGAGTACATTTAAGACATGATGCTCCTTTATCTCTAAATACTTCAGTGTAAATTTCCCAAGAACAAGACATTTTCTTTCATAATTACAATACAATGATCAAAATCAGGAAATTTTTATTCATATAATATTATTATCTAATTTAAGGATCTTTTGAAAATGTTGCTAATTACCTCAGTGATCTTTTTTTTTTTTTTTGTCCAGAGTCCCATTAGGAACAGTTCTTCAGTCTTTGTCTTTTGTAACCTTACACTTTTGAAGAGTATGGGCTATTTATTCTTTAGACTATGTCTCAATTTTGAGGCTGTGTAGAGGTCTGCCCAGAAATATCCAGCCATTGTTAAAATGACAAGAATGGTTTGCGTGACATTGATGTAACCTGGCAGCCAAGGAGAGTGGTCTGGAGTGTGCATGGGTGAACAATGAAGACTTCACTGTACTAGTCAGTGGGGGCAATAGACACCATTGAGTGAGCATGTGTACTGTGTGTCTATTGCATTCAAAATGACTGAGCAAGGAGAACAACAAATATGCATCAAATTTTGTGTTAAGCTTGAATATTCCTTTGTGGAAACTGTTTGGATGATACAGAAGGCTGCAGCTACAGGCAACTAGTGATTGGCAGCTTCATCTTGACAACGCGCCTGCTCATGTATCACATATCATGCAGAGTTATTTGGTGGAACATCAATTCACCCAGGTGAATCACCCTACAGCCCAAATTTGACACCCTCTGACTTCTGGCTTTTCTTAAAACTAAAATCACCTTTGAAAGGGAAGAGATTTCAGACTGTTGATGAGATTCAGAAAAATGTGATGGGTCAGCTGGTGGCAACTGGGAGAACTGTGTGAGGTCCCAAAGTGCCTACTTTGAAGGGGACTGAGGCATCATTGTCCTGTGTACAGTGTTTCTTGTATCTTCTTCAATAAATGTCTCTATCATTGATAATACATGGCTGGATACCTTCTGGACAAACCTTGTATTTTCTCACGATTAGAATAAGTTTATATATTGTGGCAGGAATACTATAGAAATAATGTATCTTTCTCATTGTACAACATAAAAAGTACAGGATGTCTATCTTGTAACTGGCATTATTTACTTGGAGTGGTGTGTTCCAGTTTTATTTACTGTAAAGTTACTTTTGAAAATATTTATAAATATTTTAGGAGAGTTACTTTAAGAATAAGTAAATACTTTATTCTTGATCAAATTCCAACTAATATAACATCCATTGATGATACCTGAATCAGTTTTACTGTGATGTTTATCAAATGGTGATTTTCTAACTTTATCTTTTTCTCATTTATTTGTTGGCACTTTACTATAATGAAGAACTTTATCTTCTTCCTCATTTATATATTAAATGAGTATGGATTCAGAATTCTTGTTTTACTCAAAGGGTTGTAATTTATTATTCATTATTTATTTTGAGATTAAATCACTCAGGTTTGTCTTTTGGGAGCCCTTTCAAACTGCTTCTTGTGTCTTTTTTGACACATCATCGTCATTCTTTGAGCATTTCCTTATCTTTTGGCACAATAAGACATTTCAGGTTCACCTTGCTTCTTTCCCTGCACTGGCCTTGGAATTAGCCATTTCTTCAAAAAGCACTACTCCCACTTAGGAGAAAATGCTATTTCCAAAAAAGATCAGTGCACCATGTACATGCATTGCTACTGGGTTGTCATTTCTTTTAGGACAAACTTAGAAATATATTAGAATATATTTCTTCTCTGTTTGTTAAAACTTTGAGTTTTTACTGATACATCCAATTCCAATTTGACACCACAGGTTTATTCTAGTCTTTCCTTTTTCATATTTAAATTCACTTCTCCTACAATGAGAACCCTGGCTCCCCTTATCCTCAATATATTTACTTATTTGTTTAATCCTATAAATCTCTGAAAGTAGTTACAGAATTACTGACCCATCCTGCAAGAAAATGGACTTCAGGTGGTACAAAAAAACTCTTACCTCTGTGTGACCTTGAGGCTTTACATAAGCAGGAAGTGAAAGCTAAGGCAAGCTTTAAACTGCCTGTTTGAGTGTTAAAGGTGTGCCTCAACGCATACACAAAGCACCTATGCAAAGGTTGGAGATTTATTGGTTCAAGGCGTTTAAGGAAACCTCTCTCCCACCATTACCTGGCTATTCAGCTAACCAGTCTGAGACTTCAGTGGCCACACATGATGAGTACAGAATTTAAAGAATTAGTCCAGAAAAATCACTAAACACACAAACTGTACTCCCCTCGCAAACAAACAAACAAAAAACAAAACACAAAAAAACAAAACAAAACAAAACAACTTCTTGGGGTAAGGAAAATTCTAATTTTCAGAGTTGCCAAACTCTATCATTTAAAATGTTCAGTATTCAACAAAAATTATGAGACATGCAAGGAATAACAACAACAAAATAATGGTTTAAAAAATCTGTCATTACTTTTAACTTACACCTCAAAATGTTACTCTTGCTTTAAAATTATATTTTTATATATAGTGTTTCTTTACTTTGGAATAATACATCATGCATCAGAAGGCCGGAATAAAGCCTCCAACCTTCCCCAGATGTATAAAACCTTTTCACATATGGATAAGCATTAGTTTGACACGGAACATTTGAGTTCATTCTGGCTAAATTATTATTAATAGAGGACTAAAATACAAAGAAAATGTATCCATGATTTTAATAAGTCCAAATTTTTTATGACTTATTTTAGTAATTATTGACTTAATCCCATTTGTATTCATTAGAATAAAAATCTAGATCTACTTTAAGAAAACATTAAAATAGATTTATACATAAATTAAAGACTAAGTCCTTAGTCTTTAGATTAAGTTCATAAGAAGATTCAGTAAAATTTTACTTGAATTGAATTGTGATATTTTCTGAAATCTCCAACTTGAATTTGAGAGACCTAGAGGTAAGATGGCAAACTCCGTAGCCGAGAGCTTAATTTTCTTGTTCTTGCAGAAACAAAAATGCCACAGGTTTCTCACAGACACCTATGAAGTTGATAGTATAGTGATGTTAATTCAAATCTTAACCAAATTTCTGATAGTGCTGCTTTTAAGCTGTTTTTTGAGATAATACTATGTACAGGCTCAGTTTCCAGATGTGACTGTTAATAGAAAGTTAATGTAATAATCCAATAGTTGGGTAATTATTGTGGTTCTTCTCTGGACTGGTGAATAACATCTGCTGAAGCTGTCTTATGTAGCTGATAAACAGAGGCAACTCTGAAATTGAGGATTCTGTAAGACTCTAGTCAACAAATGATGTTTCAGCTATATTTAATATGTAAAGAGGAATTTTGTATATAAATTATTTTGTATAACATTTGAGTTATAACTTTAGCTTCTCTCTCTCTTTTTAGAAGAGCTCAGGTAATCCTTAGACATTTACTTTTCAGACGTTGATTCCACAAGCAAAGTTTGCAGTTGGAAGCATGACACTGACATATTTGCTAGTGAAACATGCTGGGAACTTACCTGCGTGCCGTGACACTGCAAGGCAGTCTGCTAGTGTTTAAACTGATGTACTTTGGGGCTTTTAATCCTTCATAAATTATATTTCCATGCTTAATTATGGAAATGACTTGGGGGAAAAATTGCATAGCCACTTCTTCATTTATTTTATTTTCGTTGTGAATGACAGTAATTCTTCTTCTAGTTACGTTACAATATTCACTTAAAATAATGCAGCTACATGCTGAGTTTGCTTTGATTAAGTCGTATTTTATTTGCTAATGATTTTACAAGTTGACAATGACCTTGATGTTTGTATTGTCAACACTTCCTGACATGAAGAAAGTATGATTTAGAGTTAAGAGTGTGTCAATTTATTTTTCATTTTCTTACTGTATGCTTAAAAGTCTTTTAAATTAAATTTTAGGTTGAATATTTACCTGAGTACTGCTGAGGTTAACGAGTTAAGTGCTTGTTGATGCTCATGGTTTAAATAGAACAAATTTGAGCATATACACAGGAAAAGTATTTTGCTAGTGTCTTGAATGGTGTGTGTGTATGCATAATCTTTCCTTCTACTGGATAACCTTAATAATTGTTAACAGTTGAACCACAAAATCACAATAATGTGATTTGACCTGAAGAAAGCATTTTGGGCATAATTTTATCATTAAGAAACCTTAATATGTATTTTTAGCCTATAAAAATATGATATAAAAGATGATTTATCAATATGCTCTATTTTAAAATAAGGCTTTTAAATCTATAGGCTATAATGAATCAGTATATTAGACATGCTTCTCCTGAAATATATAAAATATCTAATATACCTAACATGTCTACATTATATGAGAACAAGTTCTACATTTGTGTACTTCACTAGTGATTACGCCTAAAGTCTGTGCAATTATGAAATTCTGCTTTATTTCTAAGTAAATAAAATACAATATGAATGAATAATTTTGCTCATTCTGCTGTTAAAACTGTATATGTACTTTAAAATCCATGGCTGTGTTAGGTAATTCCATTTGAAAGATGGGCTAGAACATTTACTTTAACAAGAAATGTATTGTGTGGCTTGACATTTTTCCTGAAGTTCTACAGGGTGCAGCAGTTTTGGGGTTACCACTGTCCCAATAGAACACGCTGCTTCTCAGCTGCTCTAGTGGATGCTGTGGTTTCTTCAAGTACTTCATGATACTGCTCTGCTGGACATGTCGGCTGTGGCATTTCTCCTTTGTTGCTCTCTACTCCAGACCCAAAGCCTTTGGATGATCTGACTGCCTTATTTATACTCTATGTGTTGTAGAGATTAGTGGGATAGCTCCTTCCATTTTTATTCATAGCTACGATTTTTCTAAGACTGACAGGGGTCCAGGCTGGGAATCATGTTATCAGCTAGAAAACCTACTTATAAGAGTAATAGTGTTACAGAGCAGACATATACCACTTACATGCAGGGGCAATGGGGGTCATGATATATTATTACCGAAAGGACCCCCGCAGGTTTGTTATGTCTGCTGCCTTAGGGAAGATGTCTCTCAATGCCAGAGATTTGTGAAAAGGAAAGGAAATGTTTATTTAATGCTATCTAGACTTGAAGTAGTGACCTAATGTCTTTATTAAGATATCAAAGTCCTTTTGGATACCCACAGATGCCCACAGTGCTTCCTTTCTCCCTGCTGCCCTAATTCAGGGTACCGTAACTCGGGAAAAGAAGCAGACATCTGGGATCCAGGCTCCTGACACAGTCAGCTGTGTTGCCATCCAGGCAGGATCTCTAATTAATCCGAAGCCATGTGGTACCTTCTCATGGCCTACTGGCAAGAGTTCTTTCACTTTTCTTCCAGGCAAAGTCTCTCCTGCTTCCCAGGCCACATCTCTAAAAGAAGCACTCCAAAGCTATGTGGTCCTCTTCTACCAGAGCTGCAGGGGTCTGCACTCTGCCAAAACCACTTGGCTCTCCTTGGCAAAGCTTTGAGGGGGTCTCCACTCTATCAAAACTGCCTGGCTCTCCCCCACCAAAGCTGCGGGGAAGGAGGGGGGTCATTGCTCTGCCAAAGCCGAGTGGTGGTTCTCTGGTAAAGGTGCATGGTAATTCTCCCTCACATGACTGTGGGAGTCCCCACTGTGGCCAAAGCTGCATGGTTCTCTGCCTCAGCCAGTGGCAGTTCTCTGCTAAAGACACATGGTGATCTTCCCATGGCTGCTGGGGTCCTGACTCTACCAAAAGTGCATGGTTCTCTCTGCACTGGCTGCAGTGACTGTGTTTAAATCCCTGAGCCATTCCTCCTCTGTAGCCCCATTTTCGACTCCTCCTACAATCGGCTACACTTGCCAGCACTCCCATATCCTTTCAGGTTTACTGGGCTGCCATAGTGAGTCTGGGCAGGTGTGGCCCCATGGCGTGGAGCCAATCATCTCCAAGCTCTCATGCAGATGCTGTAAACAGAGGGAGTTGCCTCCCAGTTACATCTTGGGTGGAAGTCACTCCCTTCTCCCTGGCTCAAAGCATGGCCACAGCCATTCAACATATCTATAAAACCAGGTAAAGGTTATAGACATGTTAAATGACCATGCCAGAGGTTAGCTGCAAAGTTGTTGCTATTCAAAACAGCTCTCAAAGGCCTTGCTCCATTTGCCCCTTCCTCCAACTCATACCTGAGGTGGGGAAGGGGTAAGGACATCTTATATGTCTTTTCTAATATTTCCTGGACACCCTGAGTTCTGGGCCCCATTCCAAATCCCTATTTGGGGCCCCTCTCTTGGCTATACCCTGCTTCAATAGTAATGTTACTACTATTAACAATGCTTCTAAAACATTACTACTGCTAATAGTGCTTTTTTAAAATTAATTTTTTATTATTTTTTATTAAATACTTTTGAATTTTATTGTTGTTCAAGTACAGTTTTTTGCCTTTCCCCTCACCCCTCCCCACCACCCAGCCATCCCCACCTCCATCCCCTTTTTCCACACCTCTTGTTTTTGTCCTTATGTCCTTTATAGTTGTTCCTGTAATCCCTTCACCCCTTTCCCCCTATTATTCCCTCCTCTTTCCCTCTAGTTACTGTCAGTTTGTTTTTAATTTCAATGTCTTTGATTATATTTTACTTGCTTGTTTGTTTTGTTGATTAGGTTCCTGTTAATGGTGAGATCATATGGTATTTGTCTTTCACCTCCTGGCATATTTCACTTAGCATAATGTTCTCCAGTTCCATCCATGCTGTCCCAAAGAGTAGGAGCTCCCTCTTTCTGCTGCATAGAATTCCATTGTGTAAATGTATCATAGTTTTTTAATCCAATGTTCATAGCAGCATGATTTACAATAGTCAAGTGCTGGAAGCAACCTAAGTGCCCATCAGGAAATGAATGGATCAAAAAACTAGTAGGGCTTTATAATGTGGTAGCTTCATAGCATGTTAAAGCATAAAGTGAGGAGGGGAAAATACCTTCCTGCTCTTTGTATAACAATTCACTGGAAGGGATTTGCATATCAATAATCTAAGCACTTTGAGACCACTTACAGTGCTGGAAAAATTCCTAGTGGAAATAAGGATGAATTCTTTTTATTTATGTAACAAGTTTCTCCAGGCTTCATTAGATTGTGGTATAAAGAGAGTCACAGTTGCATTCATAACTCAAATATATGTATGTTGTCTCCTCCTATTGATGTAGGGGACCTCTAGCCTTCTGCAAATTCCACTTTCCAAGTGTTTCTAGCAGCCCTCAGGGGCTGTCTCGACCTTGCCCCTGAACAAGTCGGTTTCCACTGAGACAGCTACTGCTCCACCAGACCCATCAGTCTCTTGCCAGATGGTGCTCTCTGCTGGGTGTTTCCACCAAAGTACTTGATCACAACTGAAGTTGTGTGCTGAGCTGGGGGAAGTCGGAGGGAATGCTCTTCTTTCTTTGTGTTATTCTTTATTAGAATGGTCCATATGCAGCACTGATGTTGACTGGAGTTTTTATGAGACTGGCCTTTCACATTTTTATCATAGCTACTATGCACTCTGTAGGACACAGGCGTAAATCCACCGGGGACTGTCTGCTAGGAAGGAAATTTATTCAACAGAAACACTCAGTAATTTGCATTGTCATTCTTGACACTTAAGATTTTCCTCCTGGGTAAGGGTCATCATGATTAATTCCTTCCCATATAATTAGTTTCGCATTCACCTTGGGGCTGGTTTGCTCTTATTTGTTCACCAGACATTCCTAGATGTTTGAATCTTATTTGGATATAGCTGGTAACTCCCTGTTTCTCTCAGCTCAAACATCCACCACCACCCTAAGCAAGGAACAAGCAAGAGGATTTATTAAAATCAAATCAGGAGCAACCTTTAGAAAAACTATAATTTCATTTCTGTATGAGATTGCATCTATGGAAAAAGAATAAAAAAGTCCCGTTTCACTTCATGCAAATCACAGTTGTGTCAGACATTGTGTTGGCCCCTGTTTAATTCTTAAAGATCAAGAGGGTGTTGAAGGGAGAGTTTAATTTTTTGTGTTTGTATATTATAATATCTGAGGGGTGGTTGTTAACAGGATGTTTTACGAAGTAAAAGGTGTTTTCACATAGTGGGGAATGTTTAGTGCTGTTTCAGCTTTAGTTTGGATTTTGTTGTGGCATCCTCAAGCTTTTCTGGAATGGTGCTTTCCTAACTAGAAAATCTGTCTTTGTTAGGGCTAAACGCAGCACTTCCAATTTATTTTCAACTGTGCATGCCAGGAATGAAGTGGGTGCTAGCATTGTCTTTCATGACTTCATGTAATGGCACTGGTGCAGATCCCCAAGGGTATGGTAGCTCTGAGAATTGCTCCCTACTCACTACCCTAAAGCCCATCCTTATTTCCAGTTTTTGTCTTTCTGGGGACATTAATGGGGTTCAGCTGAGGTTCTTTCCATATGCAGTGAGGTTTTTTTCTGGTTCTAGTTTCTATGTTTTCCAGAAAGTCCTCAAAATTTGAAATGCAAATGATACCTTCTCTTAGTGGGTAGCACTGATAATTTGTGTCTATATACTTCTTTTGAAATTTTGATGGGAATGGGGCAGATACAGGTTTAAATAACCATTTAAAACTGTGATTATGTTTTTTATCACAAATATTGCTATTTATTTTATAATAAATTATAATGGTCACAGAGATTGTGTGGCAGACCCTTCTGCATGCCATGGGCCCAGCTCCCACTCGGAGATGCACAGGACCCATGCCCATAGATAGGTTCTCTCATGGGTAATCAGATTTGCAATATACCTAAACTGTTTTGAGGTTTGCTCTTTGCTAAAAATTCCCTCACCCTGTAAATGCTTACTGTAACTTCCTAAAATCCATGCTGAGCCTTGCAGGGACCAGTGTGTCTGACTCAAGCACTTCTGCCTATTCATTTGCTAATATCCTTCTTCTGTGATGTAATGAGGGGCATTGGCTCCTTTGTTGTAACTGGGATAGTGAGGAAGAACCATCTTGGAATGTAAGGAGAGATTAGAATAAAGGCCTGTCATGGCGGAGGCCTCGGCTTTTGCTCCTCTTGAGAGAAAAGCCATGCTGTTGTCCTTATTCCTCCACCAGACTCGGCAGTCTGTGTGTATGTTTTAATTCATCCATAATGACTTGGGCACTGCTGGCCGGTGTCTGCATCAAAATTGGGTCCACTCTTCTATAATAGTTAATAGTCACCCAGAACAACTGACACACTGTTTTATGTAGTTAAACTATAAGTTTATATTATGGGGATTTTATTCAGTATCTCATATATTGATTATTTAACAATTCAAGCTCATTTTAAAGTTATTTTTATAAATATGAATTAAAAGAAATTAAATAGACTGAAGTTCACTTTTTACTATCAGTTAAAAAATAGAGTTTTTAAACTGTTATTAAATGATTGCTCAATTTAGAAGTTATAAGGACAGCAGAAGAGAATTCCTGTAAGAGAAGCTACTGTTCTTATATTATACTTTGTTATTTTATTAGTTTTTATCAAAACCACATGCTTTAACTTCTCCAAAGTGAACTTTTTAATGAATGGGTCATGCTTAATTTTAATATCTATTATAGTAGATGTAAAGGAAAGGAAAGGTAATTGTTGATTTCTTATGTCACAAACAATTTCTTTGGCTTTAAAGAATTGATCTTGATGTTAAGCATTAATAATAAAATGAAATGGGGTGGTATTTGTTTTATTGTCATGTGTTTGTCACTCTTTCAAAACTTTACATGAATATGTTATAGTTTTAAATACCAGGTCATTGGGAGTTATTTAGTATCTGTTGGTGATGTTTGAATTTTAATTTAATTTCTTGAAGTTAATATAATTTCTATTTAATTAAGGTCATTTTTAAATAGGCTTTCCCATTCCCTAAATCATACAATTCTGCTGCCTCCTTCCTTTTTTAAATTTCAAGAAGCTCATTTTCTTTGCCATTAAGGCTTTTTGTTGCTGAATGTACTGCCGAGGACAAAGCTGTTCTTGTTGGCTGAGGACATGCTGAAACAAGAGGCCCTTCTCTAGGAGTGTGGCTGACTCGGGTGTGGGACACGCACAGCAGTAAGAACTTTGCGATCATCATATACCAATGAAACCTCCTTGGCTAAGGTTATCCTTGCTTTAGCTTTAGACTTAAATAAAGTTAAAAATTATTTCATGACCTACTTAAACTATATCTCAAGTCTTTTTTAATAGGGTTTTTCCGGTACAACTTTAAAATACAAGGGAACACACTTTGGCAACTCCTTTAGAAGACTAGAGTTACCTGTAAAGTCAGGGCCTGGGCCTGGACAGTATGATATAGGCCAGTAAGTAAAAAAAAAATATAGTGTACCTTTAATGCAGTTTTGGACATAAAGTATTGTAATAGTTTAGATTAGCCTATGCTGTTATAAATGAAAAATCAGTATAAAAATTCCAAGAAGTATTATATTTTGGTGTTTACTTGGTTTCTTATTCTTTGTTGAGGTTTTGCAAATTTCAATGATAATAAGCTTCCCTTTCTTTTTCAAAGATCTTTCTTTATGCTCCTTTCTGGATTGTTTTACGATATAAATAACATAGGATTATTTTTCCTGTTATTTTAGTAATAATTGAAATACTAAGGAATTTGAAATTTTAAAGACTTAAAATCATACACAGGAATACACAGGAAACTTTTTTAGTAGCTTTTTATTTTAACTCATGACATAAATTCCACATCCTATTTTCTTTCAGGTGTCATTATAGTAGATTTATTATAATGCTCTGAGTTGGAAAATGCAGAACTACTCACCAAGATAAATAAATATGTTTTATAAAATTTAAAGTATATTGGCCCAACACATTCAGATAATATTATTATTGCATACTTTTTAAGCAGAAAATGTTGTTGTAAAAATATTCTCTTAGCTTATATAGATATTTATATATTTGGGATTGAGAAGTCCTCAATTTTTTTCCTGATTCATTGAAGAAAAAAGACACCACATTATGAAAATGTTAACATCAAGAAAGATCAACAGAAAAAATTCTGCTCATATCTGCCACGATTTTATGGAATGATAAAATTGCAGGAAGAAAAAGAGGTAAGTTGAAAAGTAGCTATTTCATCTACTTTCTAGGTTTTAACATCATTGAATCATATCCTGACAAGATTGCAGTACTCAGATCTACTGGAGCTGGTTGTCATTCAGTGAATATTGTGAAAGAATCAGAACCTAAACTCTCACCACCGTCTCTGCTTGAACACCTCTTATGTGTGATAAAGAGCTCAGCCACCCTAGGATTTTTTGGTTTCAACAGTGGACAACTGTTTCTTACAATTTCCTTTTTACCTGCCCACTACCTACTTATTCTTTCTTCCTATGACTTCTTTTCAGTCTCCTTTTATCTGTTCTTGTAAGCATTAATGTTCTAAATACCTTTGACTATGCTCATTATTTAACATCATAATAACTTATTTTCCATTGAAGTTACCAAGGGATCTTTTAGTTTGTGAATCTTTTTTTAAAAAAGCATGTGGTACTAGAACTAAACTAAAATTCTTGGTGTAGTCTAATTTGTACTTAGTAAGATTTCCATTTTCCTTATTCTGGATCATGTATATTTCTTGATATAAAACCTAACTTTCCATTAAATATGGTTTGTTTTTTTTTTGTAGCTATATTTCAGTTTACTCATTTGGAACTTGCAGGCAAATAAAACCCTGATTTTTTTCCTCTTTAGTAAATTATTATGCTTAAACTTAAAAACATGAAGGTTATAGGATAACATTTAAAAATGGATCCCTTTAGAGTAAAGATACATGATTCTCAGTTGAAAAATCAGTAACTGTTTTATCAAGAATTTTGTCTGCATTTGATTTCCTTGGTCCTCCTTTGAATATTAATCAGCAATGAAAAACACTGTTTATTTCTATAAATACTAGAAATCTAGAAATACTAGAACAACAACAACAGAATAATATAGTATAATTTTTTCATAGAATAACAGTTACAATTCTCATACAGGTTATTAAGTGTTAATTTAGAATTGAGTTATATAATGGTCTGTAGTGTTTTTTAAAAAAATTTATTTATTGATTTTGAGAGAGAGAAAGAAGAAGGAGGAGGGAGGGGAAGAGAGAGAGACAGAGAGAGAGAGAGACAGAGAGAGAGAGAGAAAATGATTTGTTGTTCTGCTTATTTATGCATTCATTGGTTGATTCTTGTATGTGTCCTGACCAGGAATTGAACCCAAAACCTTGGCATATTGGGGCTATATTAGCTCCAACTAACTGAGCTACCCAGCCAGGGCTGGTCTGTAGTTTTCTTTACTTGCAATGTTGTTGTATGGTTTTGTAAGAATGGGGAAGAGTAACCCACCCCACCATTCTATTTTTGAAATTTTATTTATTTTTTAGAGAGAGGGAAAGAGAAGGAGAGAGAGAGAGGGAGAGAAACATCAATGTGGAAAGAAACATCAATCAGCTGTCTCTCATACATGCCCCAAACAGAGGCTGAACCCACAACCTAGGCATGTGTCCTGACTGGGAATTGAACAGGTGACCTTTTGCTTTGTGGGACAATACCCAACCAACTGAGCCATACCAGTCAAGGCCACTCCAGCATTCTTTTGACATTGTTTCTGTGAATGCTGATTCTTACTAGTAAGTAGCTTGCATATAAAGAGTACATTTGTATAAGAATTCTAGGAACTAATTTTAAAAGATAATGACTCCGACCTTCAGGCACTTCCAGCTCCAGGAGTTTTGCTGACCTCCAAATATAAAACCAAGATGATGTAAAGCCAGGATGATGAAAACCATGATCATGAACACCAAAGTGTCATTTGATCAATTTCAGGGTCCTTATCAGAATGGACTGTGCTGGTCTACACATAGAGAACTTTTCAACCCCATCCCCTTGATCTCTTTGTGCTGCTTTCCCTCTCCCTCCTTATAAAAACCTCTGCCTGCACTGAGATGTTAAGATGGCTTTGGAACATGAGTCTCCCATCTTCTCACATTGCTGGGATCTGAATAAACCACTTTTCTTTTCATCAGCACCTTACTCATGAGTTTGGCTTTCATTGTGGTGAGCAGCTGGACCTGTGATGGGTTATAGCTTTGGTACTGGATAATGCTGGTCTCATAGAGCATGTTAGGAAGTATTCCCTCTGCTTTAATCCTCTAACAGAGATTGTAAATTTCTTTCTTAAATGTTTGGTAGGTTTCACCAGTGAACCCACCTGGCCCTAGTTTTGGAAATTTATTAATTATTGATTTAATTTCTTTAATAGATATAGATGTATTCAAGCCATGTTTCTTTTTGTATGAGTTTGTCAGATTGAGTTTTTCATGGAATTTGTCCATTTAATCTAAGTTTTCAAATATATGGGCATAGTGTTCACAATATTCACTGATTATCATTTTAATGTCTATGAGACCTGTAGTAATGCCCTCTCCTTTATCTGGTTTTAGTCTTTTGTGCCTTCTTTTTACTTTTTTCTTAGCTTACCTGGCTAGAGAGTTGTAGATTTTTATTGATTTTTTCAAAGAACTAGATTTTTGGCTTCAGTGATTATCTCTACTCATTTCTTTAATTTTATTGATTTTTGCTCTAGTTCTTATTCTATTCTTCTGCTAAATTTAAAAATTTTCTTTAGGTGGAAACTTAGATTTTCATATGTATACTTTCAATGCTATAAATGATTTCAGTTGTATCTACTTGATTAATGGTATTACTGAATTTAGCTATGTCCTTATGTCTGCTGGTTTGTCCATTTCTGAGAGAGGAGTTTGAAGTTTCCAACTGTAATAATGCATTCATCTATTTCTCCTTGCAATTCTGTCAGCTTTTTTATCTCTTGTAGCTACCCTGTTGTTAGGCATATACACATTAAGAATTTTTATGTCTTTTTGGAAATGTGACTTCTTTTATCCCTATACTGTTTTGATGTCTGCTCTGGTCTGAAATTAGTGTAGGTACTTAGCCTGGTATGTTTTCTCCCCATCCATTTACTTTTAATCTGTATGTGTCTGTATTTAAAGTGGATTCTTTGTTTTGATTTTTATAAAAGTTTTTTGAGCCAAACTGATGCCAGGAAGCTGTGGGGGAACTTTGCGCGCACAGCCCCCCAGCCACCATGGATGAAAATAAAACTACCAAGACATGATCTGCTTGGGGAGGAGAGGTGGTCGATCTCTCAAAGGAGAAGGACCCAGAGCCCCTTCCTCAATGGGCTTTTATTGGGTTCATAATACACAGGAATACAGGTATGTCAGGCAGCAAGGATCAAACAATGGATAACATTTCAAAGAAATCTGAGGGCTTAATCTGAGTCAGTGTCTGTCAGGTAAGGGGGTTGCAAAAACTTTGGGAGACATACTCATTTCCTCCTCGGACCCTTATCATTTAAATGAGAGCACTCTTAGCAAAGCAGGTTTCACAGGACTTTACAAATTCTTTTTTATGCTGGATCACCTGGGGAGCCGCTCTGGCCAGCACAGGGCTGCACTGCCCTCTGTAATAGTTTCAGGCTTAAGTGGATTAGAGCCAGGAAGCAAGAGAGAAGGAAGACTTCTCCCAGATGGAAATGGGGACTCAGGCTATGTCAGAATAGCAGGGGGGTGAGGGTCCATCACCCCCTCTTTGCTGCAGCCCCCTGAGTCCTTCCATGAGGGCCTCCCAAGTGATTGTGCCTGGCTTAGGTTGCCCCTCCGTGGAGGGGTCTTACCCATCATTGGCTAACCGACCAAGCATTGGGGGCCAGATATGGATGAAGCAGAAGCAGTGCTCCTGGCGGGGAGATAAGCTTTGTCTCCTTAGTGGCTCAGGTCCTCTTGACAGAACCGACCCAGATGAAACGGGTCCCTTGGGCTCTTACTGAGCCTAACCATGGGGTGGGGGTTACAGCTCCTGAAACTAGGCTGAATGGTTCCCAACAGGGAGCAAGATCTCAAATACTTCTGAGAATAACAGTTTTGCAGCTTCTTTTATGCATTGGAAATTGAGGGGAGATGTAAGGAAGATCAGGTTAAGATGGGAGAAAGCAAGGTGGGATTGGATTATAGGACAGTTAAGGTTATTTGCTGTTTTGAAGGTGGTTACATCTTAGAAGGATGAGTCTGAAGAGATAGTTTACACATGAGAAGGAGGGGTCTGAACAGACATTTCAAAGATGTGGTACGCTAGATGTACAGAAACAATGGACAAGGCTTGTTTAAGGCAAAGATAAACCTTTTACTAAAAAGTTATATGCCTGAGGCATAACAATCCACCATGACCTGCTCAGTTAGGAATTTAAGATCAGATCACCCTCTGAGGTGACTCTCCACAGAACATCTTTTTTTTTTTTGTCCATAGTTTCTCTATTTGGACAGTTGAAAGGATGCATTGATGACCAATCTTTTGGTTAAGTAGTGTGGTCTCATAGCAGTACTTAAGGCTCATTAATAGGAAGTCTCAGTGTCCATGTCATCTTGTTGACTACTGGGGATGGGGCAATGATGTAAACATGAAATAGGAGTTGTGGCCAAATTTTTCCCAAAAGAGAAGGAAGGTAAATGGAAGGTAGTCAAGTCTCATGGCTTTCAGTGACAAAAAAAAAAAAAAAAAAAAAAAAAAAAAAAAAAAAAAAAAAAAAAAAAAAAAAAAAGAAGAAGAAGAAGAGAAAAGAAAAGAAAGAAAGAAGGAAGGAAGGAAGGAAAGAAGGAAAGAAAAGAAAGAAAAGAAAGCCAAAAATAACAACTAAAAACCCACTCTGGACCATTTCTGAGCTGTGAACTATTATGATCTAAGTTTTGCCTTCTGTCTCATTTGGCATATTATTGACTATATGCTCTATGCTGCACTTTACATCCCTGTGATTATTTTGTAACTATCAATTTGTACTTCTTAATCCTTTTACCTCTTTCACTCAGTCCACCAATTCCCCATCCTCTGTGACAAGCATCAGTCTATTTTCTGTGTCTATGAGTTTATTTCAATTTTATTTGCTCATTTATTTTACTCTTTAGATTCCACATATAAGTAAGATTGTATTGTATTTTCTTTTTCTGACTGGCCACACAAAATGACAATAACATGAACTAGTTTGGGTAAACTCTCAGTGTGTGCCTATAGGTAGCTGAGATTGAGAGTTAGTGGTGATAAAAACATTATAATATTTTTGAATTCTATTTAGAAAGCACTCACAATCATAACTATTCTACTGTTCTTGCCTTATGCTGGACTTGGATGAAGGTTGGATGAAACCTGTGGTTTGCCACTTTCCTAGCTGCCACCTGGGAAATGAGGCACAGTTTTTTTCTGAGTCACAAACCCGTCTGGTATAAATCATTCCTTCCTGCCCCCAAATTTAGTACTCAGCCTTAGGATGAGGAAGAGCAGGTCTCAGGGCTCATTCTCAAGCACACATTTCTAAGATCTTTTGCTTTTTTTTTTTTACTCCCTTACTCATGAGAATTTTCTCTAGACAAGGAGAGAAAATGCATGGGACAAAATGACCTCTCAGGGTCTTAACTTCTCTTGTCAATGCTTGATCCTGGGTGTTACATAATGTCTGGATATTGCCTCTTATTCTGTATGTCCTTTTGTCTCAGCTGCCCAAATGCAGGCAAATAGAAATTGAGAATGGGGAAGATATATGTGAATGCTGCAGAATTTTCAGTAGCTTTGTTATGGACAAAGAAAGTTACTAGTAAACAGACTGAAGAAATATTTTAATCTTGGGGCCCCAGGAATGGAAAAAAGAGCAAGGAGAAGTGGCCAACTGTAAAGGTTACGGAGAAACATTTTGGAGTACATCTCCTGATATTAACAACAGCTAATGGAAGTATGACTTGGGAAGTTGATGAATTTGGTGTGGGATAGGCTGAATAGCTTTACTTTATTTCTTGGCCTCTTAAATTCAGCTGATGCACAGACTCCTAAAATAGATGATATGTAAAAATTAGTTATAGGTAATCATTCCTTGAAACTATTTTAGAATATTCTTTATTTATATGGAGCCCATTGTTCTTTCTGTTGCTACCCTGGATCTCACTCAGATTTCTGGCTTGTATGAACCCTTTCATACCTCTCTTCTTGGCTTACTATCCTTTGGTTTCCTCTATGGTTTTCAGATTTTTACAGAGTTCTTTCTCTGAATGCTCTAGCTCTGGCTAATTCAGGGCATTCTTTTCCCTTTACCTCCCTATAAAGGGAAAGTTACCACACATGCTGGAAGAGGGAATGTAATGTTTTCGGATGGTTTTTCAACATTTTTTCATGTTATTTATTTTTTAAATTTACAAGTTTGCCTTTAAAAATCAGGTTTATTGAGATATAATTCACATGTCATGCAATTCATCATTTCAAGGCTACAATTTAATGCTTTAGTGTACTCTTAGAGTCATGCAACCATCACCACGATCCATTTAGACTATTGAATTCACCCCGATTAGCAGTCTTTCCCATTTGCCCCCAATCATCCCAGCTCTAGGCAATTACTAATCTACTTTCTGTCTATGTAGATTTGCCTATCTGCACATTTCATAAATGGAACCACACAATATATGTGGTTCCTTCTGTGATTGAATTCTTGGCACAATGCTTTTTATGTTGTAGCATATATCAATACTTTATTTTTTATGGCTGAATAATATTTTATTGAATGGATATACTACATTTTGTATATCAATTTATTAGTTGATGGACATTTAGGTTGTTTTTACTTTTAGTATAATAATATGCTAAATAAAAGCACAAGAAAAATGAGCATAAGAAGAATGCTGCCATGAACATTAGTATGTAAGTCTTTTTGTATATGTATTTTTGTGGACAAATGTTTTTATTTCTCTTGGGTAGATACCTGGGATTGAAATTACTGAATAACATTATGACTTTACGTTTAACTTTTAGTAGGACTGTTTCACAAGGCAGGTGCACTATATATTACAACTGCCGAAGTTTGAATGTTGCAGTTTCTCTACATCTTTGCAACACTTCCTATTTTTTTGTAACTTTGATAGCCACCCTTGTATGTGTGAGGTGGAATCTCATTTTGGTTTGCATTGACCCTTTCATATTTCTATTTTTGGCTAACTGTACTTTGGCTTTCCTTTAACCCAAATGTACTTCCAAAGACTAATGATGTTGAATATATTTTTATGCCCTTACTGCCATTTATATATCTTCTTTTTTAAAGAAATTTTTCCCATGTAAAACATTGCTTAAATTTCATGTTTATTTTACCAAGACAGCCCAGCCTGCATGCTACTTGGATAAATTTTACAAGCTAGCTTTCTGCTGCTTCTAGTTTTAAGCTTTAACCATGTTTCTGATCACAAGGAATGTGGCAAAAATACTCTAGCTCAACAAAGGGTTTGATCACAAAATAATTTTCATCCATTCTACAGTGTTTCAGATATACCAGCTGATTTTTAAACATAAAGTATAGATAGGTGTTAATGGTGGCTAATCTGGTGTGTTTCTTGCAACAAACCGTTGTTTGTGCAACACTTGTGCTCAAAGGGGAAGGCACAGGATTTCCTACAATGAATCACCTTATAAAGAGTTCTTTTTGTGCAATTAATTCATGCCACATTTAATTTAGTCTGCATAACTTCAAAACTGAGCTTTATTCCAATTTATAAAAAAATATTTTATTGTTGTTCCATTACAGTTGTTCCCATTTCCTTCCCATTGCTCTCCCCTGCCCTGCCCATCCCTGATCCCATATTCAATCCTCCACCTGCATTTTCCTTTTCCAAGTCTTTTATATACACGTTTCTTAACTTGACCTTTCCCCTCCCCCCCCACCGTTATCCCCTCCCCCATCCCCTCTGGTCCCTGTCAATTTGTTCTTTATTTCCATGTCTCTGTTTTGCTTGCTTGTTTGTTGATTAGGTTCTACTTGAAGGTGAGATCATATGGTATTTGTCTTTCACCTCCTGGCTGATTTCACTTGGTATAACATATCTTCTTTAGAGAAATGTCTAGTGAGATCATTTGCCTATTTTAAAATTGAATTATTTGTACTGTTATTATTGACTTGTAAGAGCTCTGTAAGTTTGATTTTCTTTTGTATGAACTTATGACTAATTTGAATAACATTATTTCTTGTATATGGGATTATTTTAAGAATGTATTTAACTTATGTCCTCAATTAAACCATTGTTCTTAGAGGACAAGAATATTTCATTCTGCTCTGTTTTGGTATACCTATAGTTAGGGGAGTGACATACATAATGTTTACTAATGCTTTTCTGATGAATTGATTACAGATCTGAAAAATGAACAGTTTAATGTTAAAATTTGAATTTAGAGAAAGAATTCTTAGGTTTTCTCTTTCCTCCAATTTATCCTATGCTTTAGAAGGATCAGTTGAAAGCAGCAAAATAATTAGACAAGTATACTCTAGGTCTTTGAGTTTAAGCATTTTCTGATGGTATAACAAAATATAATATATAATCATATGAATACAATATATTCATGAATGGTTGTGAGTTTTTAAATTTATTATTCCTTGAGTTCTATTTAATCTGTTGTATACACAATGTTGTTTCAATACATCTTTTGAATATATTATGGCGTATGCTCTACTGCGAACTTATGTTAATACAAATATAAACTTTTATTTAACCTGAATATTTTTCACAAGAATATGTTTTGTCTTTGTCACTAAATTTAAAAAAAAATCTTCCTTGACATCAATGAAGTCTTTAATTTACAATAACATTTAACAATTTTTTTCTGCTAAAGTTCTTTGATATAGTAATGCAAAATTTATGAAGTTGCTGTATTAGCTTCTTATGTTAAAAAACTGAGTAAAATTTCACTAGGTGGCGCCAATGCTTTGGATCTTTATTGACATAACACCTTATTTATTCATTTCCCACTCATTAAAATGATGTATAAAAATTATGTGGCAAGATATGAAAAGTTGCCTTGTAGTTTCCCTGAGCAAACCTAAGTTAGAAATTTTAATTCTTTGGAAGTTCTGCCAAAATGATGTTAACTTGGAACTATATATTTTAAAATGTTATTTAAATTCTGGTTGCAAACAAAATTATAGAGCTGTCAATTTTCTATTTATAGATATACATGAATTTATCAAAATTGTTAAAATTTGAAAAGTTATACTTCAAAGAAGTAATTTATAAACTAGGTTTCTTTCCTGAATTAGATTACCTGAATATAATTTACTAAACTTAAATAGATCTCAAGTAGAAAGGCATGGTTTCATATAACTAAAAATATGTTAAAAAGATGAATGGCAAAGATATAAGGGGCAGAAAATAATATACAGCCTTTTGTGATTATTTTTGAAGCTTGCCATTATATTATCATTACTGGTTTTTTTCTTATGGCTGGATTATTACATTATTTCTGATGCAAAAATTTTACCATTTTACTTTTCATTGCTAGTCTTTAATATGTATTAAAGTGCCTAATTGGTTGCCATTATAATAGGCTCTTGCACTTTATTGCAGTTAGTAATGTGTAGTGGTGGCCTTGAAAGTGCTTGTATTTTAGGATAAGTGAAGATTTAGGAAGATTTGCAGAAATTGAAAGTGTTTTTCTCCTTCAAATACAAATTATTTGTTTGTGTTATGATTATTGCATTGAAAGTCTGAGTTCTTACTTTTCTTATTTTCTAAGAAAACTTTTCCAACTTTTAAGTTATGGGTTTCAAAGAGGAGCAAAAAGATACCAAGAAGATGTGAAGAAAGCATTGTATCATTAAAAGATAAATGGACAAAATTATGTGTGAGGAAAGTAATGAGGAAGAGGTTGGGAATATTTATGTATTGCTTAAATAGTGATTCGATATCCTTTGGAAGAAAACCTGGTATCTTTAAGTCTAATTGTAAAATAGATTATATTGTTATTAGTGAGTTTATACACTGAAGTCATATTCATTCTTGGTAAAACTTTAGGAACTATATAATATAAATAAATCATTCTTGCATTTATTCATGGTTTAACTGTGAAGAATTCAGACTTTGGAATCACACTGAAGTTTTCTGCTCCCATACTAACTGTGTGACCTTGGGCAAGTTATTTTGCCATGTTAAAGCTAAATATATTTTCTGCCAAATCTTGAAAGTAATATCTACAAAAAGATTATTGTGAGAATCCAGTGAGATGGGAATTTAGGAATTAGTGTTTGGGTTATGTTACATAATTAGAAGGAGTGAGGATTGAGCTGGGAGATTGACAACATTTTTTTAGAGCAAGCCCTACCCTAAAGTCTTAATTTTACTTATATTTTGACATTCAACATTACTTTTTATTAGTTTCAATACAAATAACAGTTTTCTTGGCTTTGTCTTAGAATTGGTATAATACTGTTTACTCATGTATATTGCATGTGTCTTGAGATCAGGGACTTTATTTTTATTTATGTGTATGTCTCCCACAGCATGAAGGACAATTTTACACAAAGAACAAGTTGTTTCATAAATATCTATTTAAATATTTTGGTTAAATTTATTATCTAAGCAACCTGAAACCATAATGAACAGAAGATATTTTAATTGAGTTGCTTAAAAACATTTTACAGAGCCAGGTAGAGTGTTATATGTAAACATGTTCCAGTGTTTTCCATTCTGAAGAAACTGAACAGACATCACTGAGGGCAAATAGGGTGGGGAATTGAGAATTTCAACATGATTCTTTTTCTGAGTCACCTAAACACAGAGACTATGAAATTTGTAGTTTTAAAAGTTTGACTCCACCACATTTTTACTGTGTGATTAAGGCATAAAGAATACGGTATAAAGAAGAATTTTGAAGATATTTGGCTCTTAGTCAATGGCCATTAAAACAGGATATTAAGTCCATTAGCAATGGCTGCTTTATGAAGCGATGCAATTTAAATGCAGTAATAGTAAATAATTTCAATTATTATTTCCAAATCACTGTCTTTCACTTCTTTCAAGGACTCTAAGTTAAGTACCACTTTTTTAACAGCATAAAGAGAAGTGAATGATGTTAATATTGTAGAAAATTTTACTCTCCAAACCTGTTCATATGTGACTACTTAAACATAAGAGGTCTGTCCAGAAACAGTCCAGCCATTATTAATATAACAAGAATGGTTTGTGTGACTTCGATGTAATTAGGAAGCCAAGGAGAGTGGACTGGAATGTGCATGTGTGAACAATGACAACTTCACTGTACTCGTAAGTGGGGGAAGTAGATACCATTGAGTGAGCGTGTGTGCTGTGTGGCCACCACATTAAAAATGACTGAGTGAGTAGAGCAATGAATCTACATCCAATTTTGCATTAAACTTGAACATTCCTCCATGGAAACTATTCAGATGATTCAGAAGGCCACACCTATGCATGATTGGCAGCTTCATGATGACAACGCACCTGCCCATGCATCACATCTTATGCAGTATTTTGGCAAAACATCAAATCACCCAGGTAACTCAGCCCCTCTATGGTACAGATTTGGTGCCCTGTGACTTCTGGCTTTTTCCAAAACTAAAATCACCTTTGAAAGGGAAGAGATTTCAGACCACTGATGAGATTCAGCAAAGTATGATAGAACAGCTGATGGCCATTGCAAGAACTATGTGAGGTCCTAAGGTGCCTATTTTGAAGGGGACTGAGGAATCATTGTCTCAAGTAAAATATTTCTTGCTATCTTGCATCGTCTTCAATAGGTATCTATTTTTTCATATGGCATGACTGGATACTTTCTGGACAGACCTTGTACATACAAACTTTATGATTGGAAAATGTAGAAAGTAATATCTGATTCTTTAGGACTTCAGCCAAAATGGAGGCATAGGTAGACATACTGTGCCTCCTCACACAACCAAAATAAGAACAACAACAATTTAGAAACAAAAATCACCCAGAATCAATAGAAAATTGAACTGTATGGAAGTGCAACAACCAAGGAGTTAAAATAGATACATTCATTCCAGACAAGTAGGAGGGACAGAGTTGGGAGGCTGATTGGAGAGGGGTTGTAGCAAAGCAGTGGCTGGTGGACCCAGGGAGGTGGCAGATTGTGGAGGGGCATGCTGCACAAGGCAGCTGGTGGACCAGATGGTCCCACGTTCCCACGCAGATAAACCAGATAAAACTGGGGAGCTGGGTAGACCACACAACCCAGGGCTCCAGTGCTGGGAAATAAAGCCTCAAAACACCAATTGAAAATACCTGTGGGGGTTGAGGTGCCAGGAGAACCTCCCAGCCTCACAGTAGATTTTGTTGGAGAGACCCACAGAGTCCTAGAATATACATGAACCCACCCACTCGGGAATCAGGACCAGAAGGGCCCAGTTTGCTTGGGGGAAGTGGGGGAAGTAACTGAAATCCAGCAGAGAGCAGAGCAAGCACCATTGTTCCCTCTCTGACCCCTCCCCCACATACAGTCAAAACCCAGCAACTGGGTTGCCCCACCCTGGTGAACACCTGAGGCTACGCCCCTCACTACCTAACAGGCGCTTCAAGGAATAAAATGGTTGAAACAAAAGAACAGATCAAAGCTCCAAAAAAATACAACTAAGTGACAAAGAGATAGCCAACCTATCAGATGCACAGTTCAAAACACTGGTAATCAGGATGCTCACAGAATTGGTTGAATTTGGTCACAAATTAGATGAAAAAATGAAGGCTATGCTAAGTGAAATAAAGGAAAGTTTAAATAAAGGGAACCAATAGTGATGGGAAGGAAACTGGGAATTCAAATCAATGGTGTGGACCAGAAGGAAGAAAGAAACATCCAATCAGAAAAGAATGAAGAAACAAAAATTCAAAAAAATGAGGGGAGGTTTAGGAACCTCCAGGATATCTTTAAATGCTCCAACATCTAAATTATAGGAGTACCAGAAGGAGAAGAGGAAGAGCAAGGAATTGAAAACTTATTTGAACAAATAATGAAGGAGAATTTTCCCAATCTGGCAAAGGAAGTGGACTTCCAGGAAGTCCAGGAAGCTCAGAGAGTCCCAATGAACTTTGTCCCAAGGAGGAACACACCAAGGCATATCATAATTACATTACCCAAGGCTAAAGATAAGGAGAGAATCCTAGAAGCAGCAAGAGATGAGGGGACAGTCACTTACAAAGGGGATCCCATCAGACTGTCAGCTGATTTCTCAAAAGAGACCTTACAGGCAAGAAGGGGCTGGAAAGAAGTATTCCAAGTCCTGAAAGGCAAGGACCTACGTCCAAGATTACTCTATCCTGCAAAGCTATCATTTAGAATGGAAGGGCAGATAAAATGCTTCCCAGGTAAGGTCAAGTTAAAGGAGTTCATCACCAAACCCTTATTATATGAAATGTTAAAGGGACTTATCTAAGAAAAGGAAGATCAAAAACATGTACAGTAAAATGACAGCAAACTCACAATTATTAACAACCACACCTAAAACAAAAACAAAAACAAAACCACACTAAGCAAACATCTAGAACAGGAATAGAACCACAGAAATGGAGATCACATGGAGGGTTATCAACAGGGAAGTGGGAAGAGGAGAGAGGAGGAGAAGGTACAGAGATTAAGTAGCATAGATGGTAGGTAGAAAATAGACAGGGGGAGGGTTAGAATAGTGTGGGAAATGTAGAACCTAAAGAGCTTATAAATATGACCCATGGACATCAACTAAAGGGGGGGAATGTGGGTGGGAGGGCTGTGCAGGGTGGAGGGGAGTGAAGGGGGGGAAATGGGAAAACTATAATAGCATAATCAATAAAATATATTTAAAAAAGAAAGAAAGTATTTAATAATACTCATTCTTATTCTGACAATTGACTTGGTCATTGGAATTTTACATCTCTAAATAATTGATTTAAAAAAGCAGTTCTTAAAATGGTAATTCAAATTATTTAAACTCTGATTTTGACTCTACCACTAACCTGCAGTACAGGGGAGGAATGTGAACATTTCTGGTCTTGACTGTATTGATTTAAAATATGATAATAATGATAAAGGATGAGCTTTAAGGAAAGAAGCAAGAAACATAGCTTTGGTGCATAATTTGATCATAATTGGCTCCTGAGAGACAATGGGTAGGAGTGAATGTTGAGCTGGGTAGGTCTTCTCTTTTGCATGACTGGGAAATGTGATGACTCATACAACCTGTAGTCTGAGGACCACATGCAGCCCAGGATGGCTATGAATGCAGCCCAACACAAAATAATAAATTTACTTAAAACTTTTTTGCTCAATAAGCCCCCCAAAGCAAAACAAATAACAATTTTCTGATTTTCCCTCTAAGATAAATCGGATCTGGGGCACTCCATCTGTGCAGAGGTCACAAGATGGAGTAGGACTAAATTGAGAGTGAACCTGGCTTGAGTGCTTGTGATAAGGTCAGTGTCCCTAACACAGAGTGTATTCAAATTAGAGGGCAGGAGGAAGAAGCTGAAGAAATTCCCAGAGGCATTAGAGTGGAACATAATTGCAGGTGTTTTATTTAGGCCTCGTTGGTGGGTGGGAAGTGTACTGTAAGGATAGCTGAACTGTCTTTATAACTTTCTCATAATCTTGTTTCTCCTGTATGATAGTGCTTCTCAGTTTTGAATGCTTGACTATCTCGAAAGTGGTGCCTACTTTTGGTACCTACTGCATTTAAACACTTACCATGGCCACTTTTGAACAAAGCTATTTCCTCTGACCCTGGTTTTCAGATCTTGGACATAACATAATTACTTAATAACTTATTTTTGCTTCCCATCCTAAGTTAATAAGCCCAAATTTTGATTCTTACTCAGCCTCCATTATTCTAATGTTATGCATTGGAGGAGCCTGCCTGCAGCATTGTAGCCATCCTCAAAATTGAAATGTTTTCAAGGACTAATAATACTGACTTCTGGACAGAGTCTCTGGTTCTGTTGGAAAAGATGCAAGGAACACAAGTCCTGTCCCATGAAAACAAGTAATGCCCATAGAGAAAATGTTTAACCACATCTTTAGCTTTTAATAAAATGTGATGCTTTGTCAGCAAAATAAACCCTGTAAAATTGTATCAAAGACTATCCAGAACTTCTCATGTATTTCTGGTGCTTTATTTTTGGTTTCGCGGAAATGATATTCCTCCTTCAGATTTTTGTTTTTCAAGAAAGATTGACAATGTTTTTCACAAGATAACCCTGTTACCTTACACCTCTCCTTTCTTCTTGCATCATGCATATATTTGTCAAAGGAAGGAAATTCAATGCACAGTAACCGTCTCACATTAGAAAGAGGGTTGCATCTTCTGGCTTTGGAAAAGTTGTAGTCCTGAGGTTACTCCCAGAGGAAAGTACAGCATCCATTGATATTCAAAACTCAAATAAAAGTATCTCTAAGAGACATAAACTTTGATTAATATGGTAGTTCCACTTTTTGGTTTTTAATTGAGAACCCCCAGTTCCATGCCAACATCTTGTATCAGCAGCCAGAATACCTGATCATCACAGAACACCATTCATTTCTCTATATTTTCTCATCCAACAATCTTGTAACCACTTAGGTCCTGTTCTCAGAGCCGAGGAGACCTGGTAGAGAGTAGCAGCTTGGCAGCCACAACCTAGAGAGCACTTAAAATGCAGGAAAGGAAAGAAAGAAAAGTTCAAAGGTGGCTCATTAGAGTATAGTAAGATTATAAGCAGGAAAGTGAGGAAACAGTTCAGAATCTAGGATGATCAATATTAGGTTGATAACTACAATAAAAGGTGATTTAGGCAAAGGGTCAGAACAGAGATCATGAATAGTATGAATATGTTGAGACCCATTTCAAGGCACTGCTGGCTGTATGTTTTAATGATGAGCACAGTGACTTGAAGGTTAGATAATGTATCATTCCACTGAACATGCATTTTACCTCCTTTTTACGAAAGCACAGACACAGTAGCCTATTTTCCAATGTTTCCAACTCCATATCATTTGGAATGGGCCTCCTTTGTTGCTAGTCTGCTACACATGCACAATAATCTGTATATACTCCTTTGCATAAAACCTGTGAGCCATGATACATCCCACCCCATGAGGTGAGTAATTGGAAGATTTTTAACATCTCCTGGATCTTTAGGGATTGCATAGTCAAAATTTACAGGACTTACTCTTTATCTTCAAATAATGTGGTTTATAACAGTGTGGGATTTTTGTGCATCATTAGAGGATTGTCCTAGGAAAACAAAAGGTTTTAATTCTGTCCTGACATTACAGAAGCTAAATGAAAGTTTGTACAACTCTTTTCAGTCATTAATGGTTTTCTGCCAGCTCCAAGAAAGTATACTTTGCTGGAGTGTAAATCCATCAGGATGGACCTTCCTTCCTGGTGAACTCTTGACTTTGTGGGCACATTCCATTGCTACACCCCATGAAGCTTGTGTTTTAACCCTGTTAGAAAGGAGGGCCAAGGCTGGAGGTACAAGGGCTGTGGTGTCAGCTATCAGGAGGCATCTTGAAGTTACTACGGAGCAAGAGCCAGTCTGGGTAAGCCAATCAAAGTAGCTTTGGGCCAGAAAGAGACATTTGGCAAGATTGGATTGCTTTCAAATTTTTTTCTTTGTTTTGATTTTCCAAATGCCTTGGCAGTCTGTTTTTGATACCATACCCTCTTTACACGTTCCATACCTACCACACTCTCCACCCTGCGAGTTAGGTCATGTACTGAACTTGTCATTAAGATTGTCAGTAGAGACCCTGCAATCTTCTGGTCTTCAGTTTTTTTGGAAGATTATGTGCTTGGATCACTAAAACATTATTAGATTAATAAATACTATATAAGCAAGTAGGAGTTGAATGAAGATTGCAGGTGTTTGAAAAAAAACCACGATCTTAACATTTTGCTCATGGGATATTTCTTATACTTACTGATAGGTATCTTTTGCTTTTTTCTAATGTTTAGACTTCTCTTCATATAGCCATGCTGGCTGAATAAATGGTAAGTGATGTGTTGCTATAACACACAGAATGGTTTTGATGTTGATCAAGGAGGCCTCACTTTCAACTTTGAAGTGTAGAAAACAGGCCATGGGGGTTATGAATTAAAAAATATGGGTGTGAAATTTTGCTTTATCTCTTATTATTAAGTATAGATATTGAAAAGTAACTTAATTTCTCTGAACTTTTTTATTGATAAAATGGGAGTTATGACAATTCCTAGTTCACAAGATTGTATTAGAAAAGAAATAGTGCTTGTGAAAGCACCCATTTCATTTAAGGTATTACATATATTAATTGTTGCTATTAAAATCCATATCTTCTGTTCCAATGTAATATCCTAAGATTACTTTTTTAAACTTGGAAAAACAATAATTTATTTTTTACATTTTCTCTCTCTTTTAAAAAAATTCTTGTTTATTCTATTACAGTGGCCCCAATTCCCCCTCCCCCCCTTTGTCTTCATTACTCTGGCCTACTCTCACTCCCACAGTCCATCCCCACACCATTGCCCATGTCCATGAGTCATTCATACATGTTCTTTGACTAGTCCCTTCCCCTTCTTTGCACCATTGCCCCATTATCCTCCTTTCCTCAGACAGCTGTCAGTCTGTTCCCTGTTTCCATGTCTCTGGTTCTGTTTTGCTCATTAGTTTATTTCATGCAATAGATTATTCTTATAAGTGAGATCATATGGTATTTGTCTTTCACCAACTGGCTTATTTCACTTAGCATAATACTCTCCAGTTCCATCCATGCTGTTGCAAAGAGTAGGAATTCCTTCTTTCTATTGAGTAGTATTTCATTGTGTAAATATGCCATAGTTTTTTGATCCATTTATCTGCTGATGGGCACTTAGACTCTTTCCAACACTTGGCTATTGTATATAGTGGTGCTATGAACATAGGGGTGCATATGTTCTTCTGAATTGGTGTTTCAAGATTCTTAGAGTATGTTTCCAGCAGTGGAATTACTGGGTCAAAAGGCAGTTCCATTTTTAGTTTTCTGAGGAAATTCCATACTATTTTTCATAGTGGCTGCACCAGTTTGCATTCCCACCAGGAACCTAGGGTTCCTTTTTCTCCACAACCTCACCAGCACTTGTTCATTGACTTATTAATGATAGCCATTCTGACAAGTGGTAATATCTCATTGTGGTTTTAATTTGCATCTCTCTGACAGCTAGTGATGCTGAGCATTTTTTTTCATATGTCTACAGACCATCTGTATATCCTCCTGAGAGATATCTATTCAGGTCCTTTGCCCATTTTTTAATTGGATTGTTTGTCTTCTTGGTGTTGAGTTATATGAGTTCTTTATGTATTTTGGACATCAAACCCTTGTCTGAGGTATAACTGGCAAATATGTTCTCCCATACACTTGGTTTTCTGATCATTTTTGATGCTGGTTTCTTTGGCAGTGCAGAAGCTGTTTAATTTGATATAGTCCTATTGTGTATTTTTTCCTTTACTTCTCTTGCCCTAAGACATATATCGGCAAAACTATTGTTGCATAGGATATCTGAAATTTTACTGTTTATGTTACCTACTAGGACTTCTGTGGTGTCATGACTTATATTTAAGTGTTTCATCCATTTTGAATTTATTCTGTTGTATGCTGCAAGTTGGTAGTCTAGTCTCTTTTTTTTTTTTTTGCATGTAGCAGTCCAGTTCTCCCAATACCATTTATAGAAGAGACTATTTTTACTCCATTGTATGCTCATGCCCCCTTTGTCAAATGTTAATTGACCATAGAAACACAGGTTTGTTTCTGGACCCTCTTCTGTTCCATTGATTTATGTGTCTTCTCTTATGCCAGTACTAGACTGTTTTGAATACAGTTGCATTTTGGTGTAGTTTGATATCAGGTATTGTGATCCTTCCAACTTTGCTCTTGTTTCTCAAGATTGCTGTGGTTATTCAGGGTCTTTTCTGGTTCCATAGAAATTTTTTAAATATTTGTTCTAGATCTGTGAAATATGCTGTTGATGTTTTAAATAGGAATTGCACTGAATCTGTAGATTCAATGTGCACATTTTTGGGTAATATGCACATTTTAATGATGTTAATTCTTCCAAACTATGAGCACAGTGTATGCTTCCATTTACTCATATCTTCCTCAATTCCTTTCTTCAATGTTCTATAGTTTTCCAAGTATAGATCTTTAGATCTTTTGTCTCCTTGGTGAAATTTATTCTTAGGCACTTTACTTTTTTTTTTTGGTGCTAAAGTAAATGGGATTTTTTTCTTAGTTTCTCTTTCTGATAGTTCATTGTTGGTGTACAAAAATGACATTGATTTCTGAATATTGATATTACATCCCAGTACTTTGCCAAATTCACTTATTAGTTTGAATAGTTTTTTTGTGGAGGCTATAAGGTTTTCTATGTATACTATCATGTTATCTGAAAATAATGACAGTTTTATTTCCCCTTTTCTAATTTGGATGCCTTTTTTTCTTGTGTGATCACTGATCACTATGGCGAGGACCTCCAGTACTATCTTGAATAAGAGTGGTGAAAGAGGACACTCTTGTCTTGTTCCTGATCTTAAGGGAAACACTTTTAGTTTTTGCCCATTGACTATGATGTTGGCAGTAGGTTTTTCATATACGGCCTTTCTTATGTTTAGATATGCTCCCTTTATTCCCACTTTGCTGACTGTTTTTAACTTAAATGAGTGCTGGGTTTTACCAAATGCTTTTGCTGCACTTATTGATAAGAACATGTGATTTTTATCTTTCATTTTGTATATGGGATGTATCACATCTATTTATATTTTTAAATACTTTATTTATTTTTAGAGAGCTGAAGGGAGGGAGAAAGAGAGGGAGAAAAACACCAGTATGTGGTTGCCTCTACAGTGTCCCCTACTGGGGATCTGGCCTGCAACCCATATATGTGTTCTGACTGGCAATTCAACCAATGAACTTTCGGTTGAGAGGCTGGTGGTCAATCCACTGAGCCACATCAGACAGGGCTCTGATGTATCACATTTATTGATTTGTGCATATTGTATCATCCTTGCATCCCTGGAATAAATCCCACTTGATCATGGTGTGATCTTTCCAATGTATTGCTGGATTTGGTTTGCTAGTATTTTGTTGAAAAATTTAGTGCTTATGTTCATAAGAAATATTGGCCTGTAGATTTCTTTCTTTGTTGAGACTTTACTTGGTTTTGGGATTAAGATAATACCGGCTTCGTAAAAAGAGTTTGGCAGACTTCTGGCTAAGATAGAGGCGTTGGTGGACTCACTGTGCCTACTCGCACAAAGAAAATTAAAGACAGCAAAGATTTGGAAACAAGAAAACGGCCTGATAGAAGGTTGAACTGTGTGGAGGTCACATGGCCATTCATCCAGACCGGTGGGAGGGGTGGAGTTGAGGCAGGAAAGGGTTGCGGTTGGCAGACCCAGGTGCATGGGGGGCAGCGGCTAGCTGACCCTGGGCACAGGGTGGCAACTGTGCAGACCCAGTGAGGCCATACGAGGTGGCTGGCTGACCAGGCGGTCCCACATTCATGAGCAGATATTCCAGGTGAAGGGGAAGTGGCAGAAGGAAGTGGAATCTGAGAGAGAGTGCAGCAAGTGCCATTGTTCCCTCTCAGACCTCTCCCCCACATACAGCATTATTACCCAGCGACTGGGCTGCCCTGCCCTGGGGAACACCTAAGGCTCTGCCCCTCATACATAACAGCTGCGACCAGACCAAAAAAAAAAAACCACCAAAAATGGCTCAAACGGGAGAATAAATCAAAGCCCCCAAGCCAATTTGTCTAAGCAACCAAGAGACAGCCAACCTATCAGATGCACAGTTCAAAGCCCTGGTGATGAGGATGCTCACAGAATTGGTTGATTTTGCTCAGAAATTAGATGAACAAATGAAGACTATAATAAGTAAAATGAAGGAAAATGCACAGGGAACCAATAGAGATGGGAGGAAAACTGGGACTCAAATCAATGGAGTGGACCAGAAGGAAGAAAGAAAGAAACAAACAAACAGAAAAGAAGGAAAAAATAAGAATTCAAAAAAATGAGGAGAAGCTTAGGAACCTCCAGGACATCTTTAACCATCCCAACATCTGAATTATAGGGGTACCAGAAGGGGAAGGAGAGCAACAAGTGGAAAACTTATTTGAACAAATATTAAAGGAGAACTTCCCCAATCTGGCAAAGGAAATAGACTTCCAGGAATTCCAGGAAGCTCAGAGAGTCCCAATGAAGCTGGACCCAAGGAGGAACACACCAAGGCACATCATCATTACATTAGCCAAGATTAAAATGAAGGAGAGTATTCTAGAAGCAGCAAGGGATAAGGGGGCAGTCACCTACGAAGGAGATCCCATCAGACTGTCAGCTGATTTCTCAAAAGAGACCTTATAGGCAAGAAGGGGCTGGAAAGAAGTATTTGAAGTCTTCAAAGGCAAGGACCTATATCCAAGACTGCTCTATTCAGCAAAGTTTTCATTTAGAATGGAAGGGCAGATAAAGAGTTTCTGAGATAAGGTCAAGTTAAAGGAGTTCATCATCACCAAGCCCTTCTTATATGAAATATTAAAGGGACTTACCAAAGAAAAGGAAGATAAAAAATATAACAGTAAAAAGAGAGCAAACTCACAGATATTAACAACCACACCTAAAACAAAAGCAAACTAAGCAAATGACTAGAATAGGAACAGAAACACAGAAGTGGAGATCACATGGAGGGTTAACAACAGGGGAGTGGGAGGAGGAGAGGAGGGGAAAGATACAGAGAATAAGTAGCATAGATGGTAGGTAGAAAATAGGGGGAGGGCAAGAATAGTATGGGAAATGTAGAAGCTAAAGAACTTATGACATATGGACATGAACTAAAGGGGGGGAATGTGGGTGGGAGGGGGTGTGCAGGGTGGAGGGGAATGATGGGGGAGAAATGGGACAACTGTAATAGCATAATAAATAAAATATATTAAAAATAAAAGTATATTTAGGGTTTGATATAGACAATTTACATGTTTATTTAACAAGTGAAAAGCATACCATATTTTAATAGCTATTATAATTGTTTTAAAAAGATTAAATAAATCTCAAAATGATACATTAAAGAAAAAATTAGAAGGTAAAAAAAAAGAGTTTGGGAGATTTCCTTCTTCTTGAATCTTTTGTGAAACTAGTGGGATGGTGTGTGTGTATGTATATATTTTATGCATTTTTAACATATGAATTGTTAACTTTTAAGGATTGTGCAGTCATGTCAGTGAAGGTCAATCATGGCTCCCACTCCAGTAAACTGATTTGCTATAAAAATAACTAGTTCATTTGTTACTGAATCAACCACAGGTTGTTTTAAATCTTGATATAGAAAGTAAAATTTCATAGTTTGTAAATTACTTAAACTTCTTCAAACTTAATTAAATTGCTTTAAAAATACTTCTCAGTTTTATTTATACATAGATGTGCATATTTTTAAAAACATGTTTTCACTTTTGACTATATATTTTTTATATATATGGATATATCTAAGAACAGTATGACTGCATTAGATTTTCTTTCAGAGTTCAGGTAAAATATTAATTAATACAGATTTTATTCTGAAAACAACTTCAGAAATTATAACTATTGAGTCTTACCCACAGCATATTTTAGAAAATAAAATGATTAACCAAAAAATACCCATGTATTTTTACCCATGTATGGGTATATAAATATTTCATGAATTGGTCTCTCTAAGTGAACATTCTTTTTGGAGTATGGAGGGCAATAATTTTATTTCAGAGCAGATATTGACAATGATAATTAAAAAAGTAACATTTTAGAGAGGTAGATATTTGTGATAAAGTTACATATAAATGTACCTAAAGAGTTTTATGACATAGCAAAATATAATTTTGTGTCTCATTATATATAGCATTGCTGTATCATAATACTGAGTTGATATCTTGTGAGTCGGTCAGTAGAGAAGTTTAGGAGGAATTAATTTTTCAATAGTGCTAGCAAGGTTATTTTAAAAGACTGAGTCTAATAAATAACAGTAATATTTTCTAAGAATTGATTAAAAAAGTAATACAGAGTTAGTTTGTAAGGGAAAGTGAAAGCAATGTCCTGATAAGACTGAGTATGTGAACTACTTTTCTTTGCTTTTCAAACTAAACCTTTTATTTAGGTGATCGATCAGTCAAGAGTGGTGGGTAGTGACCATCAGATGGATTCATGAACACCCTGCAGCCTGCTTGTGCAGGGTGACTCACATCTGTCTTCATTAGAAGTTTTCTGGTTGCCAGTAGTGAACAGATGGGTCATTATTGCTGACACTGGCCTTTGGGCCCACCTGGAGGACATGCAAAGTCATCCTACACAGGACACATGTCCACATTTACCTGCCTGGGTGTGAGAAAATATTTTGAGTAATGGTGATGTATTAAAATATTTTTAACCCCAAAAATGCCCACATAGGTTTATTTTTATCAACAATTTATACAAAAATGTTATTTTGGAGGAGAGGGACATTATTAAAATCTATATGTATAACTATTGTGAACATCTGTAAAAGCTAGGATGTAACTGAGTTGTAAATAAGCTTGTCAATAATAAATTTTTATTTGTATTATTTGAATTTAATAGTATATTGAAAAACATTAGTAGAAACATAGTATGTACTAGATATGGTTATTAATGATGATGTTTTTATATCACAGATAGAATGTATTTCAAGATTTCCCTCCATTTACCTAATAGAGTTCAAATAAGGTTACACCTTATAACATATGATATTCAATTCCAAACTTAAGATATTAAAAGCTTAGAGGTCTATATATTTAATCCATCTAACTGATTTAAGTAAAAGGAATATTATATTCTGGTAAAAATATGCAATTTCAACATTGAATTTTATCTTGAGACTGTCTACTTAGTTCGGTGGCAGCAAGCACTTCTGTAAGGGCAGATTAACTGCGTTTGTTGTAATAGCCTGGGCGTAAATGATGGGAAGACATTGACCATGATGTTTATCTTTGCGCTCCTGCTGCTCTTTTTCTGTCTACTGAGATGACTGTTTGTTAATGTTGAAGTTCACTGCAAATGAGGCTACCTGTATAGAGAGAGACCACTGAATCAGGAAGACTATTTTGTGAAATGGTTGCTCTTTATATAATGTAAAGCAGTATACTAAATCTAGTATTCTTTGTTTAGAAATATGGAGGCTAAGGTCCTGAGGAACTGGAATACTTAGTAATTCTAAGAATTAATTTTTTCCTTAAATCTGACAAATAAAAGTAAGTTTCTAAGAGAAATATATTATGAGGGCTCCTAAGTGATGATAATAATGACATTATTATTAATATATTTACTACAATATTAATAATAATAAGGCTAACTTTTTCATTGTAATTTTTTAGAAGATATTCTTTGCCTAAGAAGTAAAATGAGGGTACAGTAGAAATACCGTGTCCCATTTTTTGTTAAAAAGTATATGTTTTCTTCATTTTTTTTCTTTTTCTTTCCGTAATCAACTGGCTTTACATTTGAAGAGAGAAATAAAGATTTAAAAATATATATATATTTTATTGATTATGCTATTACAGTTGTCCCATTTCCCTCCACTCTGCACACCCCCTCCCACCCACATTCCCCCCTTTAGTTCATTTCCATATGTCATAAGTTCTTTAGCTTCTACATTTCTCATACTATTCTTGCCTTCCTCCTGTCTATTATCTACCTACTGTCTATGCTACTTATTCCCTGTACCTTTTCTCCCTCTCTCCTTCTCCCACTCCCCTGTTGCTAACCCTCCTTGTGATCTCCATTTCTGTGGTTCTGTTCCTGTTCTAGTCGTTTGCTTAGTTTGCTTTTGTTTTAGGTGTGGTTGTTAATACCTGTGAGTTTGCTGTCTTTTTACTGTTATATTTTTTATATTCTTTTTCTTAGATAAGTCCTTTAACATTTCATACAATAAGGGCATGGTGATGCTGAACTCCTTTAACTTGACCTTATCTGAGAAATGCTTTATCTGTCCTTCCATTCTAAATGAAAGCTTTGCTGGATAGAGCAATCTTGGATGTAGCTCCTTGCCTTTCATGACTTGGAATACTTCTTTCCAGCCCCTTCTTGCCTATAAGGTCTCTTTTGAGAAATCAGCTGACAGTCTGATGGGATCTCCTTTGTAGGTGACTGTCCCCTTATCCTTGCTGCTTCTAGAATTCTCTCCTTCATTTTAATCTTGGTTAATGTAATGATGATGTGCCTTGGTGTGTTCCTCCTTGGGTCCAACTACTTTGGGACTCTCTGAGCTTCCTGGACTTCTATTTTCTTTGCAGATTAGGGAAGTTCTCCTTTATTATTTGTTCAAATAAGTTTTTTACTTGTTTCTCTTCCTCTTCCCCTTCTGGTACCCCTATAATTTGGGTGTTGGAATGTTTAAAGATGTCCTGGAGGTTCCTATGCCTCTCCTCATTTTTTTGAATTCTTGTTTCTTCATTCTTTTCTGTGTGGATGGTTCTTTCTTCCTTCTGGTCCACTCTATTGATCTGAGTCCCAGTTTTCTTCCCATTACTACTGGTTCCCTGTGCATTTTCCTTCATTTCACTTAGTGGAGCCTTCATTTTCTCATCTAATTTGCAACTAAAATCAACCAATTCTGTGAGCATCCTGATCACCAGTATTTTGAACTGTGCATCTAATAGGTTGGCTATGTCTTCGTTGCTTAGATGTATTTCCTCTGGAGCTTTGATCTGTTCTTCTGTTTGGGTCATTTTTTTTTCTTTTTGGTCTGTTCACGCCTTTTAGGTAGTGAGGGGCAGAGCCTTAGGGGTTCACCAGTTGCTGGGTTGTGACACTGTATGTAGGTGAGGGGTCAGAGAGGGAACAATGGCACTTGCTGCGCTCTCTCTCAGATTTCAGTCCCTTCTGCTGCTTCCCACAAGCAAAGTGGGCCCTTCTGGTGCTGATTCACAGGTGAGTGGGCTTGTGTACATTCTAGGACCCTGTCAGTCTCTCCAAAGTTCTCTCCTGTGAGGCTGAATATCTCTCCCGGCACCTCAACCCCCACAGGTATTTTCAATTATTGTTTTGAGGCTTTATTTCCCCACCCTGGGGCTCTGGGTTGTGCAGTCTGTCTTGCTCCCCAGTTTCACCTGTTAATTTGCGTGCGAATGTGGGACCACCCAGTCTGCCAGCTACCTTGCGTGCCTCACTGGGTCTGCCTGCTGCCACCCTGTGCCCGGGATCTGCAAGCTGCCACCTGCATGCTGCCAGCCACCTCCTTTTCCTGTGGCTACCCCTATCCGCTGGCCACCGACTCTGCCCCTCTTACCAGTCTGGATGAATGGTTGTTGACTTCTGTACAGTTCAATTTTCTGTCAGTTCTAATTGTTTTTGTTTCTAAATTTTTGTTGTCCTTAATTTTGGTTGTGTGAGGAGGCATAGTGTATCTACCTACACCTCCATCTTGTCCAAAAGTCCTATTCTGTATTTTGAGAAATAGAGATTTTTAAGGATCATATTTGAGATGACATTCAAGCTCTTTGTATGAAATAAAATTTCATTTCAGGAAAACTGTTCATGTGTTAAGTTTTAAGTTTTCAAGGAAGCAAAGAGAATGAAAGAAGTAGGAAAATGTTGTGGGGCACATGTACAAGATCTGCTACCATTGTGATTTTCACTGAAATAGCTAAAACCTAAAGAAGGCCACTAGAATGACATGAAAAACTTTAATCTTCTGTATTCATGTGCTAGGGTTGCCGTAACAAAACACAATATAATAGGTGGCTTAAACAACATAAGTTTATTTTTTTCACAGTTCTGGAGGTTGGAAGTTAAGACCAAGTAGTTGGAAGATTTGTTTTTTTTTCTTTTAAGAGCTATATTCTTGGCTTATAGATATTCACCTTCTTGCTGTGACTTCACATGGCTTTTTCTCTGTGCACATGCATCTGTGGTATCTCTTCCTCTCCTTAGGACAGGAGTCTTGATTAGATTGGGGTCTCACCCTTATGAAATCATTTAGTGCTAATTATGTTTTAAAAGACCCTATCTCCAAAAATAGTCACACTGGGGTTAAAGAATTCAACATATGAATTTTGAGTGGGGGATACACAATCCAGTCCATAACATTCAGATTGAGAGTAGGAATGTTTAGTATTGGTGAATTTTGCTTTTTGATTTAACTTTTATTATATTAAATTTTATTGGTATATTTAAACATCTGGGATTTAATTAATTAATTAATTCTGGAAATCTTTTTTAAATTTAATTTTATTTTAATTGTTGTTCTTGTACAATTTTCTGTCTTCTACTCCCATCCCAGCCCACTGACCCAGCCCTCCCCACCTCCCTCCTGTTTCCACCCCCCTGGTTTTTGTCCATGTGTATTTTATACTTGTTGCTCTAAACCCTTCCCCTTTTCCCCTGGAATTCCCTCCCCTCTGGTGACTGTCAGCCTGTTTTCAGTTTCAGTGTCTTTGGTTATATTATACTTGTTTGCTTGTTTTGTTGATTAGGTTCCTGTTAAAGGTGAGATCATATGGTATTTGTCTTTCACCACCTGGCTTATTTTGTTTAGCATAATGCTCTCCAGTTCCATCCATGCTGTTGCAAAGGGGAGAAGCTCCTTCTTTCTTTCTGCTGCATAGAATTCCATTGTGTAAATGTACCATAGTTTCTTGATCCATTCATTTACTGATGGGCACCTAGGTTGCTTCCAACACTTGGCTATTGTAAATTGTACTGCTATGAATATTGGGGTGCATAGACTCTTTTGGATTGGCGTTTCAGGGTTCCTAGGATATAATCCTAGCTGTGGAATTGCTGGGTCAAAAGGTAGATCCATTTTTTCTTAGAAATTTCCATACTGCATTTCATAGTGATTGCACAGGTCTGCAATCACACCAACAGTGCACTAGGGTTCCCGTTTATCCACACCTTCTCCAACATTTGTTGTTTGTTGCTTTGTTTATGATGGCCATTCTGACCAGTGTGAAGTGATATCTCATTGTGGTTTTCCTTTGCATCTTTCTGATAGCTAGCAGTGCTGAGCATCTTTTCATATGTCTCTGGGCCCTCTGTATGTCCTCTTTGGAGAAATGTCTGTTCAAGTGTTTTGCCCATTTTTTAAATTGGGTTGCTTGTCTTCTTAGAGTGGAGTTGTGTGAGTTCTTTATTTATTTTGGAGATTAAACCGTTGCCTGAGGTATCATTGGCAAATATGTTATCCCATACAACTGGTTCTCTTCTCATTTTTTTTAGTTTTCTTTTATATTTTATTTTAATTGTTGTTCAAGTACAGTTTTCTGACTTTTACTCCCATTACATCTCACCCAACCATCCCTCTCCACCTACCTCCCATTTCCACCCAGTTTTGTTCATGTGTCCTTTATATTTGTTCATGTATATTTGTTCAAAGGAACCCTTTTCTTTTTTCCCTCAACTTCCCCTGAAATTCCCTCCCCTATCCCCTCTGGTCACTGTCAGCCTCTTCTCTATTTCAGTGTCTTTGGTTATATTTTGCTTGTTTGTTTGTTTTGTTGTTTAGGTTTCTGTTAAATGTGGTTCTCTTTTCATTTAATGCTGTTTTCTTTAGCTCTCCAGAAGCTTTTTTTATTTTGATGAGATCCCATTTGTTCATTCTTTCCTTTATATCACTTGCTCTATGGGACATATCAGTGAAAATATTGCTATGTGGAATATCTGAGATTTTCCTGCCAATATTCTCAGCTAGGACTTTAATGGTATCAAGACTTATATTTAAATCTTTTTACTCACCTTGAAGTTATTTTTGTGTATGGTGTAGGTTGGTGGTCAAGTCTTATTTTTTTGCATGTAGCTGTTCAGTTCTCCCAACACCATTTGTTGAAAAGGCTATCTTTGCTCCATTTTATGTTGCTGCCCCCTTTGTCAAATACTAATTGACTAATTTATTTCTGGGTTCTCTATTCTGTTACATTGGTCCTTGTGCCAATATCAGGCTGTTTTGATTACAGTGGCCTTATAATACAGTTTGATATCAGGTATTGTGATTCCTCCTACATTGCTCTGCCTTCTCAAAATTGCTGCAGCTATTCAGGGTTGTTTATGGTTCCATATAAATTTTTGAAGTGTTTGTTCTATATCTGTAAGTATGCCATTGGTACTGTAATAGGGATTGCATTGAATCTATAAATTGCTTTGGGTAGTATGAACATTTTGATGATGTTAATTTTTCTGATCCATTAACATGGTATATATTTCCCTTTGTGTCTTCCTTAATTTCCTTCTTCAGTGTTGTGTAGTTTTCCAAATACAATTAGTTCTTTTACCTCCTTTGTTAGGTTTTCATAGAGAAATCAGCTGTTAGCCTTATTGGGGCTCCCTTGTATGTTACTTCCTTTTTCTCTCTTGCTGCCTTTAAGATTCTCTCTTTATTTTGGAATTTTGTCATTTTAATTATGATGTGTCTTGAAGTGGGCCTATTTGGGTTCCTCTTGATTGGGACTCTCTGTGTTTCCTGGATTTGTGTGATTTTTTCTCATCAAATTAGGGAAGTTTTCCATCATGACTTTTTCAAACAGGTTTTCCATCCCTTGCTCTTCTCCTTCTCCTTCTGGTGTCCCTATTACATGGATATTGTTATGTTTCCTGTTGTTCTGCAGTTCCCTTACCACCTGTTCATTTTTTCTGAGTCTCTTTTCTTTCTCTTGCTCTATCTGGGAGTTTTTTTTTTTTTTACCTTGTCCTCTAACTCACTGATTTGATCCTCTGCTTCATCCAGCCTGCTTGTAATTCCTTCTAATGTGTTTTTTATTTTTGAGATTTTATTGTTCACTTCTTCCTGGTTTTTGTTTATAGTTTCTATATTTTTTCATGCTGATGTAGTTCTCACTCAGTTCCTCGTAGTCATCTGTGAGTTCCTTGAGCATCTTTATAGCCATTAATTTGAATTCCCTATCTGATAGTTTGGTTACCTGATTTCATTTAGGTCTTTTAGTGGGGAGTCTTCCATTCCTTTTGATTGCATGTTTTTTTCATAGCTAATGCATTTTATTTTTTTCTTTTATTTCTTTTATTTATTTATTTTATTTTTTCAATTTTAACTGTTGTTCTTATACAGTTTTCTGTCTTCTACTCCTATCCCAGCCCACCACCCCAGCCCTCCCCAGCTCCCTCCCATTTCCACCCCACTAGCTTTTGTCCATGTGTCTTTCATACTTGCTGCTCTAAACCCTTCCCCTTTTCCCTGGATATTCCTATCCCTCTCCTCTCTTGTTTTCAATTTCAGTGTCTTTTGTTATATTATGTCTGTTCTTTTTTTGTCTCCTCATTTTAGGTGACTCTTTTTGTTTGTTTCTGCACTTCCTAATGTTTTGCTTTGCTAGCTGTTTTTGTAGGGTGAACATCTATGGAAGGAATTATATGAGGTTCAGTGGTATGGTCTCTGATCTCCTTGACTGGACACTCTAGATTTGCCCTTTCTTCATTTGTGTGGGCTCTCTTGTTGTACTTGGCTTTGTACTTTTTGGTGTTTCCTTTGTTGGTGGTTTTTCTCCTCCAGCAGGTATACTGATGTTCACAACCCACCTATTCTTGTATTTGCTCAGTGGCAGGTGCTGGGCAAAATGGATTAAAACAGCAATAGAGTATATTATGGAGTTTAAAGTACCAGCAAGTAGAGAAGAGGTAGGAGATTCTTTGGATAAGTATAGTGTTAACTGTGATATTTCATCCAATTAGCCATTTTTTATAAAAGGTGAAAGAGAGATAAGACTCTTGTTAAAGGAGAGGATGATTGTGAGCTGAATCCAGAAAACAGAGTGCTTGTGCAAGGTTAGATGATGAGATACAGTGAGATTAAAGTATAGAAAGTAGATGTAGTGTGAGAGAGAATAGAGTTAACCACAACAATACTAATGCTCAGGGTTAAAGTGAAGTGGGCTAAGATCATGAAGGGCTGCTGTGTAGTATGTACAATTGTATGGAACAACAATTATTTACAATAGCACTGGAACAGCAATAATATGACAAGAAATAAATGACTTGGATAAACAGAATAGAAAGTACCCAAATAAGAGTTGTGTGTTATTGGAACACAAGTGAAGTGAAAGAAGGAAAATTAAAATACAATACAGAGAGAGAATAAGGAGAAACAGTCAAGCAATGCAATTAAACAGGGAAATAAATCGAGGAAATAAACATAAGGAAGAGAAATAAAATAAAAGTGGTAAAAATAATTGCACACTAATAATAATACACATACACAGTAAAATGCCAGCTCCTTGGGACAGCAAAGTGACATCTGTCTCAGTTTCTTGGTTTTGGGGGTTAGCCTTGTGCTCCCCTTTTGATTTGTTTCTGGACCCTTTGTAACTCCGTGTCTTGTGTCTCACTTGGAAGAAGAAAAAAAAAGAAGGGGGGCAAGAAGAAAGATGATCCAAAAAGGAAAAAAAAATAAACATAATGATAAGCCTCTTGCTGACTTTAAACCTGTTCAGCAAGTTCTGCTGGTCTTCCTAAATGCTGCAGGAAGAGGGGGCTGGGCTTTGCTTTTCTCTCTTTCTTTGGTTCTGAGAAGATGGGGACCAGGTTTGGGTCGCACTATTCAGTTTCCCGGCCTCTGGCCCAGGTCTTCCATGAGCTGCCAGGCTCAAATCAGCTACTCGGCTGCTCACAGCATGAGTCAATCTCCTGCTCAGAGCCTGAGACAAGCAGGCTCATGGTTCCCCTTATTACTGTCTTTGTGTGCACAGTGCCAGAGCTGCAGGGTGCAAGGTTCCCCTTCTCCACTCACTCTGGGTGCCTGCAGGGTGAAATAGGCAGGGTGCAAGGTTTAGCTTGACTATTGTCTTTGGGCAAGCTGTGTGAGACTAGTGGGGCACACAGTTCCCCTCCACTGCTTATTCTGGGTGCTTGCAGCTGAAATCTCACTTGGGGTGCATCAGCCACTGCTGGTGAGTTCCTTACAAAGCAGCTGCCCACTGTTCTTATGTGCACCACACAGCCCCACTTTTTCTACCTGTCCAGAGACTATATAAGTCAGGGTCTGACATGGCTCAACTCCTCCCTTCTCCAAGTATTGCCAGCACCCCAATTTCTCTGGTGCCAGTGTCCACAGTCCAAGTGGGTGTGTACCACCTCTGTGTGTCTTCCACTTCATCTCTACTTCCCCCAGCGACTTTCAGTACCCAGGTCCCTCCTAGTGCTGGGCTGTCCTCCCTGCTCTGGTAGGGGAGGGGGCTGGTACTCTAACTCTTCTCCCCATATCCCCAGCCCCGGGCCACAGCAGCCTTGGTCCCGGCTCAGATCCCAGGGATCTTACCATTCCAGCACACTCTCCTCACTCTCTGTTTTTCAATGTTCTCTGCAACTTTTTGCCTTCAAATTTCATGTAAGCTGGGGTTCTGCTGGTTGTTCACTTTGTTCCTTGGAATATTGGCTAGGTGTTCCAGCTGGGCACAAGGAGAACTGGGTTCCACTCCCACCTGTTATGCCGCCATCTTCCAACTCCTGGGATTTATTAATACAATAGTATAAAACCAGTGTTTTATAATTTTTATCTTTGTGATGTTTTAAAAACTAATTCTACAGATATAGCAACACTTTTGTTTGATCATTTTCTTTCAATTTATCATTTAGGTTGTGGGGCACTGGTTTCAAACTTTTTGGCATCAGGATCTCTTTATACTCTCAAAATGATTGAGGACTTTTATTTAGGCGGGTTATATTTATTGATATTTGTTATATTGGAAATTGAAACAAATAGTTAAAATACAATAATATACAGCTGTTCATGAAAGAGCAAGAGTCAAATAGGCAAACAAAATCTTAGTATTTTCTAGAGACTAAATGTGTCTCCCTGAAATTCTTATGTTGGAACATAATCCCCAATGTGATGACACTTGGAGCTGGGCCTTTGAAAGGTGGTGACGATATGCAGGTAAAGTCTTTACGAATGGGACTAACCCCCTCACCCCTTCTGCCCTGTTTGGATACTGTGAGAAAACTGTTGCCTATGAACCAGGAAGTGAGCCCTCACCCAACCCTGAATCTTGGACTTCTCAGCTTCCAGAAATGTGAGAAATACATTTGTTATTCAAGCTATCTCATTTATGGTTTTTTATACCAACCCAAACTGACTAAGACATATTACCATGTGAATAATTTTGATCTTGAGGACTCCCTGAAAGGATATCAGGGCCTCCCCAGGGGTCACTGGAACAAGTTTTGATACCATGACAATAGGGTGTTTGAAATTATAAATAACATTATTTTATTTGTTGACTAAGTGCCTAGATCAGAGAGTCTTTAACACATGTTAGCTAATTGTTAGTAGTAAAATTCTATGACCATATATTATAAAATTGTGTTTTAATGTATATGTGGCTTTCAATAGAACTATTTTTTAGTTAATAAACTACAATTGTATTCTTTCCTTAAACATAGAGTGAAATTGTAATTGGGAATGAGAATGGGTTTTCTAAATACACCTGTTCAAATTATAATGGCCTTTAGAGTTATTGTTGGTATTGGCAACTCTTAAATCAAATGTCTTTTAATATTATACTTTTAGCAGTGAACATGAGGTTTGACTAGCTTTGAAATAGCAGTTTTAGGCAAAGACATGAACTTTCAAATACCTGTAACTACTTTTAATGTCAAAAATCACACATGGCCAATCTCAACATTTGTTTCAATGATTCTAAAATTTCTACAAATTTCCAAAACTGTGTTTAAGAAACATCCTTTTATTTGAATTTGAATCAAATGTTCAAAAGGAAACACACATATTGACATTTTCGATTGTGATTTAAAATATGAGCTCACATGGCTGTGTATGAAATTAAGGTTATGCTAATTTTAATAAAAACTTTAAAGACTTCTCTGTCTTAAAAATTGAACTGCCTTATGGGTTTTTAATTCTTGCTTTCAGGTTTTCATTTTGGATTATTTGGATGCTTTATCATTCATGTGTTTTTTAATGCCTTTTAAAATTGTATGGTCTATACTTCTTGAATATTTTACAAGAGCTTTCAAATGTTTCAAACATCAGAGTTAAACTCTCAGAAAAATAAAAATTTTATGTGCTAATTTGAAGGACAGAGGAGCTTCTTTTCATAATTCACAGAATACATTCCAATTATTGGGGCTGGGTTTTATTATTACATGCTCATTTTTGTTTTCATTTAATATTATTCAGTCAAATACTTCAGTATTTTAAAAAGAATAATGAAGAATTCTGTTTCTAGCTATACTGGAGTAGCTTGTATTAGCTGCAAATATCCTGCTGAGAGCAATTGTAGAAGCTGGATAAATGTGTGATTTCTAAGTGGCTGACAACAACAGAGAGCAGCCAAAGGAAATGGGACTTACAGGATAAAGTTGCAGAGAGAATGAGAAATGCATTGAGGTTAACCTGACATTCTCTGGACCTTCCTACATTAAGGCAATTTTTGATTTGTAAGTGGCATAGGAAGAAAGGCTGAGATGTTAAGCATAAATGGCTGGTAAAATCTCTCATCAGTCTTACAAAGTTGGGAAAACAAAAAAATTGAAATTCAGGACTATCAAGGTAGTCAAGGCTTGAGGAAGCCAAGAATATTAAGTAAAGAGACCCATGGAAAACTAATGTTGTATCCTGTGCTGTTTTTTTTTTCCTGAGGGTTTGTTGATTTCTAAGATGGACAGGCAGGAAACCAAGAATCCATGTGCGAAGTGGCAGGTAAACATGTAGCCTGTTTTAGAAGCTTCATGGTGCTAGAAAGACAGAAAATAGAGATGAGTTATCACCTAGAACAATCATCCTGATAAACACTCCAGATTTTCAGGACTAAGGGCAAACAGGGCTGATTAGCGTCCACAAAGACTGAAACTCAGCATCAAAATTTTTCACTCCTTGATTGGGCCAAGATGATCTGCCTTTGTTTAACTGTAAGACACAAGAACAATAAATGATCTCTGGAAGAAGATAATATCATTCAGAGTTTATGCATTTTTTTCATATATAATATTCAGCATCAATTACAATGCAAGAGGATATTAGATCCTCTATTTGATCAAGATATTTGATTTTCAAGCTTTAAAATGATTGTGATTAATATGCTCCAAGTAAGAAATGAACTGGACAGTTTGACAGAGAACCAAACTTATAAAAATCAAATGGAGAGTTTACAACTAAAAATACAATACATGAAATTAAAACTCAACTGATGAATTTAACAGATTAGAACTAACAGACCTTTTGTTGTTTTACTAATTCTAGAGAGGAGAGGATATTAGTAAGCTTGGGGAATAGTTCAGTGGAAAATATTTATACTTCAAAACAATTAAAATGTAGAAGGCACAGACAAGAGTACAAGAGACATATGAAACATTTGTGTAATTGCAGTCCCAGAAGGAGAGAAAAAAGAGAATGGGGCAGAAGCATTGTGTGAAGAGATACTGGGTGAGAATTTTCCAAAATTGACAAACACATCAACCCTCAATTCAAGAATCTCTACAAACTTTAAGCAGAACAAACACAAACCAAACAAAAGTAGAATATATTAAAATTGCTGAAAAAGTATAAAAGAGGAATTCTTAAATGTGAAGAAAGAAAAAGACACAGTCCTTTGAATGGAGCAAAAATAATGCTAAGGTGCTTATTCAACTGAAGTAGACAAAACCCAGAAGACAATGGAATGATATTTTTAAAGTTCTGAAAGAAAATAGCTGCAACTTATCATTTCATGCTCAGAGAAAATATCCTTCAAAAAATTGAGATGAAGTAAACATATTTAAGTATATTTTATTGATCATGCTATTACAGTTGTCCCAATTGTTTTCTCCCCTTTATCACACCTCTGCCCTGTGCCACCTCCCACCCTTCAGTATCCCCTCATGCCTTAGTTCATGTCCATGGGGTGTACATATAAATTACTTGGCTCCTCCATTACCTACACCATTCTTAACCTCTCCTCATGACAATTTTATACCTGCCACTTATGCTTCTTATTCCCTGTACCTTTTCCCTCTCTTTCTCCCCTCCCTCTCCCCACTGATAACTTTCCATGTGATGTCAATTTCTCTGATTCTGTTCCTGTTTTAGTTGTTTGCTTAGTTTTTGTTTTTCAGGTTCAGTTGTTGATAGTTGTAAGTTTGTTGTCCTCTTACTGTTCATAGTTTTTGATCTTCTATTTCTTAGATAAGTCCCTTTAACATTTCATATAATAAGGGCTTGATAATGATGAACTCCTTTAACTTTACTTTATCTGTGAAGCACTTTATCTGCCCTTCCATTGTAAATGATAGCTTTGCTGGATAGAGCAATCTTGGATGTAGGTTCTTGCTTTTCATGACTTGGAATACTTCTTTCCAGCCCCTTCTTGCCTACAATGTTTCTTTTGAGAAATCAGCTGAGGATACTTCTTTGTAGGTAACTCTCTCCTTTCCTCTTGCTTCTTTTAGGATTCTCTCTCTGTATTTAATCTTGGGTAACTTAATGATGATATGTCTTGGTGTGTTCTTCCTTAGGTCTGATTTCTTTGGGACTCTCTGGGCTTCCTGGACTTTCTGGAAGTCTATTTCCTTCTCCACCTTGGGGAAGATTTCCTTCATTATTTTTTCAAATAAGTTTTCAATTTCTTGCTCTTGTTCTTCTCCTTCTGACATGCCTATGATTCAGAGGTTGGAAAGTTTAAAGTTGTCCTGGAGGTTCCTAAGCCTCTCCTCATTTTTTTGAATTCTTGTGTCTTTATTCTGCTCTGGTTAGATGTTTATTTCTTCCTTTTGTTCCAAATTGTTGATTAGAATCCTGGTTTCCTTCCCTTCACTGTTGGTTCCCTGTATATTTTCATTTATTTCACTTTGTATAGCCTTCATTTTGCAACTGAACTCAATAATTTCTATGAGCATTCTGATTACCAGTGTTTTGAATTCTGCATATGACAGGTTGTCTATTTCCTTGCCACTTAGTTATTTTCCTGTAGTTTTGATCAGTTCTTTTATTCAGGCCATATTTCTTTGACTCAGTGCACATGCTGTGTTGTTAGGGGTGGAGCCTTGGGTGTTCACCAACATGGGGAAATCCTCTTTTCTGCCTTGTGCATTGTATGTGTGGTAGGGGTCAGAGAGGGAACAATGTGGCTTGCTCACTCTGCTCCAGCCCCACTTTCCATTACTTTCCTCACTTTAGACAAGTGGATTGTTCCCTTTCAGGTGCCTATTCCCAGGTGGGTGGGTTTGTGTACATTCTAGGATCTTGTGGGCTTCTCCAATGAACTCTCTTGTGAGACTTGAAGTTTCTTCTGCCTTTGCGGAAGCAAAGCATTTCTACCTACACCTCCATCTTGGCCAGAACTTCTCAACGTATTTTCATTGTTAATTACATTTTGATAAAATAAAAAGTTATAGCAGGCAAAGTGATTTTAGGAAGTAAGTTACCTTTTGGGTCAGTGGTTGTCAGTTGGAGGTGGGAAAAAAGATCATATTAGAACATACATACATAAACTCCTAGCACTACAAAATAAAAAGATATCGGAGGGGAAAGAATTTACACTATTTGAAAAAGTTTTGCCAGTTATTCTGATATTCCTATCTTTGCCTCTATTTTAGAAGTTGATTTTTTTTTTGTTTTAGGTAGTGATTTATGTGATCTTTCAAATTTTACTTGAAATATATTTGTAATGCACCGATAAGAAAGCAATAGTGCTTTATAATATGTAGTGTCAAGTTTTGTTTTGTATTTTATCCTTAATTTTATTATTTTATATCATCAAAGTTATTTATTGAATTATGAACATTACTAGGATATTTTGAATGAGTACTAAATATATAAGGTCTGTACACTAAAAAGTCCAGCCATTGTTAATATAATGAGAATGGTTTGTGGGACATTGATGTAACCTGGCAGCCAAGGAGAGTGGACTGGAATGCACATATGTGAACAATGATGACTTCACTGTACAAGTCAGTGGGGATGATAGACACCCTTGAGTGAGCATGTGTACTGTGTGGCAGTCATATTCAAAATAACTGAGTGAGTAGAGCAACAGATCTGCATCCAATTTTGTGTTAAGCTTGAACATTCCTCTGCAGAAACTATTTGCATGATTCAGAAGGCTACAACTCTGGACAACCAGTGATTGACAGCTTCATCATGACAATGTGACCACTCGTGCATCATGCCTCGTGCAGTTTTTTGGCAAAACATCAAATCACGCAGGTGAATCAGCACACCCTTCTGCCCATATTTGGTGCCCTGAGACTTCTGGCTTTTCTCAAAACTGAAATACCTTTGAAAGGGAAGACAATTCAGACCATCGATGAAATTCAGGAAAATATGATGGAACAACTGATGGCAATTGGGAGAACTGTGTTAGGTCCCAAGGTGCCTTGGGACTGAGTCACCATTGCCTTATGTACAATGTTTCTTGTATCTTGCATCTTCTTCAATGAATGTCCCTATTTTTCATAGTACATGAATGGATACCTTCTGAACAGACCTCTCATATTTATATTTTAAAATAAAAAAATGTACTACAATGTCTGTCATGTATGTATACTTAATATGTATTAATTGAATCAGAGTCTGCATTTAGATTCTATGACTGAATTTCAAAGTGGTGGGAGAAATGATTTTTACTTATTTATGTTTTTAATCCTCACCCAAAGATGTGTTTATTGATTTTAGAAAGAGAGGAAGGGGTGGGGAGAGAGAGAGAGACATCAATGTGAGAGAGAAACAACAATTGCTTGCCTCCCATATGCACCACAAATGGGGGTTGAACCCACAACATAGGTATGTGTCGTGATTGGGAATTGAACCCTTAACCTTTTGGTGTACAGGACAATCCTCCAACTAACTGAGCCACCCAGCAAGGGCCAGAAATGATTTTTAAATATGTGTCCTATCTCTAATGTAAAGAAAGGAAAAGTGGAAAAAATTCTAACACTCTTTCTAACCAGCAGTATAAATCATGTGGATCATAGTAAGATATCTGGAAATAAGTATAATAAACCCTTTAAACAGTGCAAATAAAAATATGAGTGAATGAATAAGTAAATAATACTGATAATAATGTGAATAATAACCATATGTTTTCCAGGCATGGTAACTACATGCTTTCCAGATAGTATTCACTTTTTCAAACAGTCTTTGAGATAATTATTATATACATTTGAAGTAGAAATCACTGGAGATAAGAAGGATTAAATATTTTGTTCAACATACATGGCCACTAAATAGTGGAACAAATGTCAAGTGTCAGGTAGTTTCTAAGCAGCAGCACGGTGATAGCTGATGGGTTGACTTGCTACTCCTCCATAGATTCGGCATGTAAGGAGACAATGACTAAATAGGTCTAGACAATTCAGTGCTTATAGTAGTAGTAGCATCTTGGCTATGGTCCCTGATCTCCTATCCCCATAGGGCAAAGAGAATAGGGCCAGGTGTTGCCTGAACATACAATGGGGGGTACATAACCCCCAAATGTCAGAAGAGAAACCCTGATATTGGTAGACTTTGATCTTATATTGGAGGTGCTGGCAAACCTGTCCATCCTTACCTCTAGACAAAGATTACCTTCATTAACCTAGAATGTAGTAATTCTACCCTAGAAAGGATTGGTAGGCATTTTAATCTTCATTACTCTTAAATGTCTCTGGGAGAGGGACATGTCTGTCTATTTATTGTCTGGGAATGTAAATAGATTTGCTCCAGAAGTCAGTTAATTTTTTTAGGGCCAATTGCTATACAAACCTTCTTGAAAAGATAGTCCTGGAAAAATTAGCTGTTAATGTCTAGTTGTGTGGAATGGGAAATTGTCTCCCAACAGCTAGAATTCAACCTTTGACCAAATGTTAACAGACATGAAATTTCATGCTTTTTTTTCTAAGAGAGAGGTTTAGAACTCATTGCTCTTACTTTAAGCATCTGCCAGTGGAAATTTTGCTACAACATCCCAGCCCACAGCAAACTAAAAGAACATATCAGGAACACAGTGACTGCAGCAAGACATGATGACAGGTAGGGAGAAAGCAAAACTTTATTAATAGTATACACAAGAATTATAGTAATTTGCTAAAGCTGCTTACCATTGCAGAAGAGTTCACATATTTATTTCTGGGAGAATTATGACTCAATAGCTAAGTATACTTAAATTTAAGAAGTTCAATTATTTAAAGAATATTTTCTATGTTCTGGAGAATTTGTGTATGTAGAACAATTTTTCTATGATGAAAAATAAGTATAATGCAGGTGTTTCAAAAATGATGATTGATACATTTATATAGTTTACCAATTATAGTAGAATGAACAAATATTCATATCTTTGCACATATATTTTAAAAATATAAAAATATTTATTTGTCCATTTAAATTCTGAAATGCAGTAGCATGTGCAGATGCTCCCTGTGCTTATACTCCCACACACATCTTTTGGACCTCATTGAGTCTGGATCCAGGAAACCCAGTGACACATTTAAATGGAAAATGGATAATTTTCTTGACCTCGGTTAATTTTAGCATTATCATGAAACTTAGGAACTATTCAGATTAATGGCCAGTTTCAAATACTTGTGCTTCATTTTATAGTTTATTCAACATATATTTAATAAGCTTCTACCATATGCTAGGTACTCTGTTACCCTCCAGAGATACAGTGGTGAAAAAAGTGCACATAGACCCTCATCTCATGGAAGAAGAGGAAGACTCTCCTTTAGAAGTGAGATTTGAGGTGAGCTCTGAAGGAGAACCTAAATTAGAGGAAGAGGTAAGGAAGCGCATTCCAGGCAGAGAGAACACCAAAGGCCCTGTGGTGGAAAGGGGAAGAGGATAGTCAAAGGAGCTTGGAATGGATGTTCCTTGACATACATATGGATAAGGAAATACATGAAAGATCATGAGTTACTCTGTAAAATCAACACCTTATGTGGATTTAAGGTTATGTTTAGATAACCTAGGTTGGTCTTTTAGAGCACACAATCAGAAAAACTTTCGCCTGAGAAGTGAAAATTTAAAAAACTACTTTTTTTCTTGTAACTTCAATAATAAATGGAAGATAGGTTTTTGATGTTGATATAAAGAAACAATATAGGCTTAGGAACAAAAGAATTCTTCTCTATAATACCAAGTAAGGCATAATATTTGTCTTAATATTATGCATAATAAAGATAATCATTTGGTCTTTAACCACAAAAACAAAGTTGAAAGATATTAGGAACTTTTGTTTCAGTGTCAAAAATCTTTAAAAAATATATTAGCCTTATCCTTTACATCTTTTAAATTTATACCTAAATAATGTAACGCAAATAATAGATAATCTGGATATAGGTGCTTTTAAGATATAAAGTAATATGTTGAAATTTTTTATAAGTTGACCTTGTCTCCTTTCTTGCTCCCCAAACTCCATGAAGCCACTGAATCTTTTTGATATTATTGGCTGAAAGATGATTAAGAATTCACTTAGGTTAATATCAGAAGTATAGGTTCTCTGGCTTCCAGATGTAGAATAATAAACAGTACTATTCAAAATGTTAAATCATTTATTTATTTATTTTTTAATAGCTAAATTATTTTGTTTGGCATATTGGTTTGAAATTTTCTTTAAAATTGAATATTATAGGAGGTATATATGAGTAATTTCTATGAATTTACTTCAGGTCAAAGTAATTTCTTTAGTGTTTACATTGTGGAATTCAAACTTTTATCAAGCATTTGTCTGAGATACAGTTGCAGATTGTCTTCTGAAGGAAGCCCACCTCTCCCTATATCATAATTAAGTAAGCAATTCCAATCTCCTATTGCATAAGTGTTTTTATATGAGGAGAATGCTTGACTCAGCAAACTAGTCTGACTGTTTACATTCTTAGAAAGGAGAGAGGTGAGAAGGCAACATATTCTCAATGTTTTGCTGAAATTGATGAGGCTATGTGTGAATCTGGAGCCCTCCAACATCCATAAATGATAAACTCTTTAAAAAAAGAATGTAATTTTTTCATGTTTCTGAATACATATTTTCCATTTAACAAAAAAGACCATAACTGAAATTGATTGTCAGAAATAATAAGCTTGTGAATAAATAAAGCAGTCACTTGTAAAGTTATAGATAGAGAGAATGAAGTAGGCAATTTGAGTACATGTTATTCACTTAAAAGTGAAGATGATTTAGGGATACTACATTTTCCTACCTCATGAATGGGAACATTAATAGTTGCTCTAGTTGAAAGATGATATATGTGCTGCCATTTCTGCTGTCTTTTATCAGTATTGCTAAAGATGAAGATGTATTTTCTTGTTAGATGTGGGTAAAGGAATGGGACATAGCTCTTTTGCAAATGGAATAAATATTAAAGTGTGGCTTTCTCTTTAAATCTTGATAAATAACTTCTGCATTAAGATATACTATATATCCATATTCAATTTGTCTTTTGTGAGAGTCAGGTTGGATTACATTTTCCAGCAAATGTGTAATTTTAAAAAAAATTTAGGAACTAAAGTCATTTAAATATTTACATAGGTGATATATTTGATTATATTACAAACAGCATACTTTTAATCAATAAAACAAACCTTTCTCAGCTTTGGTAGATCTATCTTTGATACATACTGTTTTGTTTCTAAGTAGCTGAAAACTCCTAGGCCTCAAATTGTTGAGTTGTATTTAAGGCATGGTATAATCCAACAGAGAACATTACATAAAATGAATGCTTTATCAACTTCTCTCTATTCATAAAACACAGTGTAATGTAGTACTTTACTGAGCTGTATATAGATATTCAAATTAAAACATGGATACATATACTTGAAAATTCACTTACCCTGATAAAGTTGCAGCTATAAAACATACAGTTTAAACATAGAGTGTAATAGTCTAAGTCAACAGCATAACTAATAGTTGTCTTTGAGTGCATCTGTATTTAAACTCTATTGCTTTATTGATTAAGTAGCAGAAATAGCCCAGATATTAAGGAGGTTATTTAGGCAAAGTATCTCTATGTTGTTGAAATGAAAGATTGGAGGTGAGGGTGTTTCTGACTTGCCTAGAGTGTTGGATGGAATTATTCAAGTATGTATTTGTTTACTTTGTGTGCTCCTTATCAGTATATACTGTTCTGGTGGGTGTATTAGGTGACAGTAAACCAAACTCTATCTGTCTTAAATGTTGTAGAAAGGGAATTTATTGGTACGTTTTGGAGTAGGTCTGGCTCAGGCACTGTTTCAGGCTCGGATGATGGCACCAGGACCTGGTTTGTCTCCTTTGCTTTTGAGAACCTCGTCTATATTTGTTTGTTCACGGGGAGGATTTTTCTAATAGTGACAAGATAGCTGTGGCACTTCATAGTCTCACAGTCTCTGGTGTGAGCAGAATGAGAAAAGAGTGTCTCCTCTGCTCTTGGATAATTCAAAAAAAAGTCCGTTTTGAATAACCTATTGGTTCATGATGTTTACTTTCATGTGTTAAATTCTTATATACATTAGGATTGATTTTTAAGGTATTTAGATTGTCCATACAGATAATATAGGGCTGGGAAGTTGTGGAAGAACTCTTTTTAAAAAATCATTATTAGAACTTTTAACTTAAGACTGTTATTCCAGAGAATGGATGTTCTCCATTATGGCTTTTCCATATTGTTATTAGAGAATTGTTTATAAACACTTGTAATAACAATGTTTCAAACAATGTTTGTAACAAGAAGTTACAATTCTGCCTTGAACAGAAGTTACAGAACAATATTGAATTATAATGGCAATGTCTGACATCCTTTTCTGTTTTTATAAGAATGCCTTTAGTCTTCTTTTTTTGAAAATGGCATATATACAGGGCACATGGACAAAACCAAAGTGGGTAGGATCGAGGGTGGGAGGCAGGGAAGGATGGGGCAGGGATGGGGAGTGGTGGGGGGGGAAGTGGAAACAACTGTACTTGAACAGCAATAAAAAATAAAAAAAGTGGCATTGACTTCTAGTTTAATGTGGATGGATTTTATAATTTAAAAATATTTATCATTCCTGGTTTTGTAGTATTCTTCAATTTAGAAAGTGTGTTAATGCTTTTTTTATTGTCTAATGAGTCGTATAGAAAAATGAGGACATCATGTGGTAGATCACAGTAAACCTACTGACATGACAGATATGTTGAGAGATTTTCTTATATTAAGACAAGTCTTTAATTTGTTTTCCTTTTTATTGAATTTATTTGGGAGACAGTGGTTAATGAAATTAAACATATTTCAGGAACACATAATCTGTACTCTATATTGTGTGTTCATCATTCTAAGTCCCCTTCCATCACCATTTATCCCCTATACCCTCCTTCACCTCTACCCACTTCCCTTTCCCGTGGCTATCACCACACTGTTATCTGTGTCCGTGAATTTTTTTCTATTTTTTTTCCATTTTTACTCAGTTTTTCCATCTCGCCTCACACGGCCCCCACCAACAGCCATAAGCCTGCTCTGTATGAGTCTGTTTTGCTTGTTATTTTGCTTGTTATTGCTTCTATTTTGCTTGTTATTTCGTTTGGTCAGTTAGATTCCACATACAAATGAAATCATATAGTACTTGTCTTTCTCTGACTGAAGCCACTCTTGAATTTTTGAGGGATGGCAGAAAATTCTCTTAATATGCCATTGAATCAATTTTGCAAGTATGTGCCTGTCTCACAGAAAATCTCCATGGCTAACATTTTCCTAGTAGAGAATACTTCTTATTTATGAATGCAATGATGTCATAGAATGTACGTCCTTTAAATGCAGTACACAATTTTCACAAAATGATGTGCAGGAAAAGTCTTTAGGCACATTCTAAAATACAATTTTGGCAGAATATAAAATTTGCCTGTAGATGTTTTGTAAAGCACACTGAGTTATCAGCAAAGGGATGCTCACCTTCAATGTTACTGGGCTGAGAGAGACATCATATCAATAGTATTAAAACTTGAAAAGCAATTGTTTGTTAATAGTTATATGAATTGTTTAATTCTCAGGAAACTGTGTTTACATATTTTACATCTTAAACATAGTTTGTTAAATATGTGGGCATTTTAAAGGATTTAGTTGCTACATAAAAAATTATTAGAGGTTTTAGGTTGATGTATGAGGTCTGTCCAGAAAGTATCCATTTATGTAATATGAAAAAGAGACACATTTCTTGAAGAAGATACAAGATACAAGAAATATTGTACATAGGATCGTGATGCCTTAGTTCCCAGAGTAGGTACCTTGGTACCTCACACAGTTCTCCCAATTGCCATCAGCTGCCCCATCATATTTTTCTGAATCTTATCAACAGTCTGAAATCTCTTCCCTTTCAAAGTTGATTTCAGTCTTGGGAAGAGCCAGAAATCACAGAGTGTTAAATCTGAGCTGTAGCGGGGCTGATTCACCTGAGTGTTTTGATGTTTTGCCAAAAAAACTCTGCATGACACCTGATGCATGAGTGGGCATGTTGTCATGATGAAGCTGCCAATCACCAACTGCCCATAGCTTCAGCCTTCTAAATCATCCAAACAGTTTCCAAAGAGGAATGTTCAAGCTTAACACAAAATTTGATGCAGATTCATTGCTCTACTTGCTCAGTCATTTTGAACACAACATCCACACAGTACCCATGCTCACTCAATGGCATCTACTGCCCTCACTGACTAGTGCAGTGAAGTTATCATTGTTCATGCATGTGCATTTCAGTCCACTCTCCTTGGCTGCCAGGTTATACTGATGTCATGCAAACTGTTCTTGTTATGTTGACAGTGGTTGAAATTTTTCAGGATGGATCTTGTATATACATTATAATTGTTATTTCAGCACAGAACATCCAATTTTCAGAAAGGAATCATGTTGAGATCCAAGATTGTGATGGAGAAGGTGAAAGTTACAGTCACCTCCTTCCAGGATCAAACCAGATTTACAACTAAATTAAAGAGGAATCAACCTGAGTAACCAACTGAAGATTAGCTGAATAGAAGTCTTATTACAATCAAGGATTTACAAAAGAAACCACATCAAAATTTGATAGGAAGGGCAGAAATGAGAAAAAGGTTGACCCTGCATCCAGTGCCATGGCTGAAATCTGGAGGGATATCTCAGCTAAAAAGTCCCTTCTTAGGAGTGAGGGTTTTCACTCAGCCCCACATTGTACTCCCCAATCTGGAGCACCAGAGCCAGGACGAGGAGTCTACATAACATATGGCTGTGAAAATGAACAGGGATTCTATCTGCTTAAGTAATCCAGATACCTCTTCAAGGGTCAATACACAAAATGTCATTCATAGACACTCACCCTGGGCTCTAGCAAAGAGAGGGTTGCTCAGAATGTTGTGAGACTTTGGGGAGAAGGCTAAATGGACAGCTGCCAAGGACCATGTGCTGAGTCCCTCATCCACATTTCCCACAGACACCATCTTTTCTGGATTGATATTCACCTCTATATGGGATCAGCCTAAGGAAATATACTGGCCCCACCCTCCCGGTTCCCTGTGGCCTCACCCTGTCAAGCCATGGAGATGAATCTTCTGGCTGTGGCCAGACTGGGTCTATGGTGCTGACTTTCTTGGATGACTCTTAGGGAAGGCCAAGCTATCTTTTAAAATGGGAGAAACCTACAGCAATTCTGCACAGAGAGACTGAAAGTCTCAGAGAGACTGACAGTAAAGTTTGGAAAAAGATATATTATGCAAATGAATAAAGGGCTGGGGTAGTAATACTTATATCAGACAAAATATACTTTAAAACAAAGGCTATAATAAGAGACAAAGAAGGACACTTACATAATGATAAAGGGATCAATCCAACAAGAGACATAATCCTTGTAAACATTTATGCACCCATCATAGGAATACATAAATACATAGAGAAAATCTTGATGGACATAAAGAGAGAGACTGACAGTATTACAGTCATAACAGGGGATTTTAACACCCAATTGACATAATTGGATGAAACAGCAGCCTTAAATGACACACTAGACCAGATGGATTTAATTGAATTTTCAGAGTATTTCATAATGAAGTCAGAGATTAAATATATTTTTCAAGAGTACATGGAACATTTGCTAAGGTAGACCACATGTTAGAACACAAAACAAGGCTCAGTAAATTTAAGAAGATTGAAATGATATTAAGCATCTTCTCTGACCACAATGGTATAAAACTGGAAATCAATTACAAGAAAAGAAATGAAAAACACACAAAAATATGGAGGCTAAATAACATGTCACTAAACAATAGATGTGTTTGCAATAAGATAAGGAAGAAATTAAAGATACCTTGAAGTGCCTTGGCTTGGTTGCTTAGTAGGTTGGAGCATTGTCCATATACCAAAAAAGGTTTTGGGTTCAGTCCCTGGTCAGGGCACATACCTGGGTTGCAGGTTCCATCCCTGGTTGGGGCACGTGAAGGAGGCAAACAATTGATGTTTCTCTCTCTCTATTCCTTTCTCTAAAAATTCAATAAAAAACCATATCCTTGAGCAAGGATTTTTAAAGAAGATACCTTGAGACAAATGAAAATGAAAATACAAGAACCCCAAATCTATGGTACACAGTGAAAGCAATCATGAGGTAAATTCATAGCAAGGCCTATGTCAAAAAAATAAGAAAAATCTAAAATAAACAACCTTACATGAAAAGGAATTAGGAAAAGAACGAGCAAAGCCCAAAGTGAGCAGAAGGAAGGAAATAATAAAGATGTGAGCTGAAATAAATGAAAGCCTAAAAAAATTACAAAAGTTCAATGAAACTAAGAACTGCTTCATTCAAAAGATGAACAAGATTGATAAACCTTTAACTGGACTCATTAAGAAAAAAAGAGAGAGGACCCAAGTAAATAAAATCATAAGTAAAAGGAGAAGTAACAACTGACACAGCACAGAAACACAAAGGATTATAAGAAAATATTATAAACAACTATGTGCCAAAATACTGGACAATTTGGAAGAAGTGGATAAATTTCCAGAAACATACAATTTTCCAAAAGTGATTCAAGAAGAAACAGAAATCTGTAATTATCAGCAGGTGAAATCAGAGCCAGCGTTTCTTCACCTGTACCATGCTGTAGCAGACCATCTGATACCCTTCAAATGCTGTGACAAGCTGAGACATTTGGTAACTCTGCATCTCTGCCATGCATTGAAACATTCAGAAACATATGGGGTATACTAAGAATGAAGCAGAGTTAGAAGTTATAATCTTACAATAGTTTTGGATTTCTACTCCATCAGGATTATGATTTAATTTTTATTTTTTAGTCTATGATCTAATAAAGATTACTTATTTAGTTCTCCATCTTAGGTAACTCTAGCCTTAGCCATTGCTGCTCTATTATTTCCCTCCATTGCCTCTTCAAACATACTGTACCATATCAAGCAAGGGCTTTATGTTTTATCCTTGTTCTGGAGCATTTTCTTATAGACCCTTCCAATAGAATTCTGTCATTTATATAGCTCTTGAAGTTTGATGGCCAGTCAAGGTAATATCTTGGGCTTCAAAAACCCTATTCTTAGGTTCAACTAAACATTTGGACTCACAAAACTATCATAGGCCATACTTTGCATGGTCAGTTTAGGAGGATGTAAGACAGGAACCACAGCTTGCCTGCCAAAAATATCAGGAATTCTATAGATGTCTTTTTAGCAGTCATACAGAAATTACAGCTCAGGTGTAGGGACATTTGATACACATCTGAAACATGCATATCAGTGATATTCTCTGTGGATTAAAAGTCCCATGCCTCACAGGGATCAATATCTCTTGCAACTATTCTGTAGGCATAGTTTGCAGAATCCCCACAAGGCACATGCCAACTACAAGTGATAAAGACATGGTTCCTTGTCAAGTATTTATAGTTCTCTGAGACATTTCAGTAATGTTGCCTACCCCACAGTGGGCACACTATCTTTCCAGGTTATCAGAGGAATAGAGCTAGCACAGGGTAAAGGATTTTATTAATCCTTTGCTCTCTTCTCTGTTCATTGGTTAATAATATTTGCATAGAAAAAGACAATCAGCATGTTTTATGACCACCAGTATTTGCATTTTTCAATGGGCCTTTAATGTTCACTTTCTGTACTTTGGAGATACCAACAGGGTCCTAAAACATATGCAAGCGCACCCTCCAGGAACCAGCACCAGAAGGGACCAATTTGCTTGTGGGAAGAGGCAGAAGGGACTGAGAGACAAGAGAGAGCAGAGCAAGTGCTATTGTTCCCTCTCTGACCCTGCCCCCACATACAGTCTCACAACCCAGCAACTGGGTTGCCCTGTCCTGGTGAACATGTAAGACTCCTCCCCTCACCTCCTAACAGGCATGACCAAACCCCCCCAAAAGAAAATATATGGTTCAAGTGAAAGAACGGGTTAAAGCCCCAGAGCCAATACACCTAAGCGACCAAGAGAGAGCCAACCTATCAGATGCACAGTTCAAAGCCCAGGTGATCAGGATGCTCACAGAACTGGTAGAATTTAGTTGCAAATTAGATGAAAAAATGAAGTCTACACTAAGTGAAATGAAGGAAAATGCACAGGGAACCAATAGTGACAGAAGAAAACAGGGACTCAAATCAATGGAGTGGACCAGAAGGAAGAAAGAAAGAAACAAACAGAAAACAAGAATTCAAAAAAAATGAGGAGAGTCTTAGGAACCTCCAGGACACCTTTAAATGTTCCAACATCCGAATTATAGGGGTACCAGAAGGAGAAGAGGAAGAACAACAAGTGGAAAACTTATTTGAACAAATAATAAAGGAGTACTTCCCCAATTTGGCAAAGGAAATAGACTTCCAGGAAGTCCTGGATGCTCAGAGGGTCCCAAAGAAGTTTGACCTGAGGAGGAACACACCAAGGCACATCATAACTACAGTAACCAAGATTAAAATGAAGGAGAGAATTCTAGAAGCAGCAAGAGATAAGGGGA